>VSMD01039514.1:0-102495 GCA_008750895.1 Mirza zaza
GAGTCTCACTTTATTACCCAGGCTAGAGTGAGTGCCGTGGCGTCAGCCTAGCTCACAGCAACCTCAAACTCCTGGGCTCAAGCAATCCTCCTGCCTCAGCCTCCCAAGTAGCTGGGACTACAGGCATGTGCCACCATGCCCGGCTAATTTTTTCTATATATATTAGTTGGCCAATTAATTTCTTTCTATTTATAGTAGAGATGGGGTCTCGCTCTTGCTCAGGCTGGTCTCGAACTCCTGAGCTCAAATGATCCGCCCACCTCGGCCTCCCAGAGAGCTAGGATTACAGGCGTGAGCCACCGCGCCCGGCCTCATTTACCTTTTAAAATGAAGAATAGATAGTTTAAATGATGTGCCGAAGACCATCCTTTGGCATCCGTGAAGCATTTCAAAGCGACAAGAACCCTGTATATTCCATCTTCCTGGCACCTGGCTTTGCCTTTGGGCTTGGCTAGGAAAAATGAACCTTCTCCTGCTCCTGCTCCTGCTCCCTTTTATTCCCTGCCATCCGCTAAGCTCTCTGGCTTTTTATCTGTCAGGCCAACTTGAACTCTGTAAGGGACTTTGTGAAATGTTTCAGCCTCAGAATCGCTAATAGTGGGCAGAAGACAACTGCACGTGTTCAGGGGCATTAATGTATGACCTCAGTATCACCCGAAAAATCCGTGCTGCATGGATTATCGGTCTGACTCCGAATGCTATGTCTGGGTATGCTTATATACTGTGTTGGGCCAGAAGGTAACTCCAGGTGTGAAGCTGCTCAGGAAATGGTGTGGTTTAGATGCGACTCTTAATAGAGAAGTGTTTCTGAAACTGACTTATCTCCCCAAGTAGTATGAAACTGGCTGAGGAGATAAATTCAATGTTGTTTGAAAAATGAGAGACAGTTTAATTCCGGACGTGTGCACTGGAGCTATTGGAGTGAAGCCATGTTCCTAAAGGCGGTGCTGAGTCGGCTCGTGACCACGATCACCCGGAGAGCATGGGTTTTACACCTTGCAAGGGATTCATCTCCTGGCTTTTATGTCTCATCTGGAGCCTGACGTCTGTTCATGCTGGGAAACCTAAACCTGTGCTTTGCAATAGGTCTGCTGCTACCCTTCATGTAAGTTCGCACTCTCTTGGGCTCTGGTTGGAAATTAGGACCTCAGGAAACTTAGTAGGAAAAGGAAAATCTAAGGTACTAAGACATCCTACTTTCATATAATTGATTTGTATCTTTGCTTAAAGACATTACTGTAGTAGAAGTGGGGAGTTCTCTCTGTGGCTTAAAAGATGAGCTCAGGACAAACAGTTTCTTTCACTCTGTTCACAAAGGCCTGCTCTTTGAATTGTGGCTGCAGCTGCTATTTTCAGAGCCCGGCTGCATCGATGCGTTGCAGACTTTTATATGCTTCTTAATTTGGTCTACAGGTTATGATTTGGGAACCCTGGTTGAGAGGTGGAGGAAGTGCCGATGGTGAACTTCCCAGGTAAAAACACTAAGATGGGGCCTCCTGGCTGCCTCACTTTATTTCAGGAGATTTCTGGGTTCAAGATTAGACATTGTCCAAGTTGCAGGACAAGTAGCCACAGTCTGATTCCATGCGCCACTGGGGAGTCCCGAGACACAGAAGCTTTCGCCAGAGAATCCAGCTTGGCGTCTTCACCCCGAGGTGAGCCCCAAACTGCATGCATTCATTCATTCTCCAGCTTCCTTTCCCTGAGTTTGGATTGCACCATTAAAATTTAAAATGTGCTAAGAAGGAGCCGTACTTTCAACATTTATCCATGTATCAGCAATGGCATGTTAGAGAAACACCTCCAAAGAGGTGAGCAGGAGAAAGAGAGCCCTGAGGGACCCCCTATATGCAAGCCCCCCCACACCCTCTTCAGCCTTGCTTCCCATTACCCTTCGATGTTTATTGGCAGGCTGGGCACAGTGGCTCACGCCTGTAATCCTAGCACTCTGGGAGGCCAAGGCAGGAAGAAAGTTCAAGGTCAGGAGTTCAAAACCAGCTCTGAGCAAGAGCGAGACCCCGTCTCTACTAAAAATAGAAAGAAATTAATTGGCCAACTAAAAATATATGGAAAAAATTAGCCGGGCATGGTGGTGGATCCTGTAGTCCCAGCTACTTGGGAGGCTGAGGCAGGAGGATCGCTTGAGCCCAGGAGTTTGAGGTTGCTATGAGCTAGGCTGATGCCACGGCACTCACTCTAGCCTGGGCAACAAAGTGAGACTCTGTCTCAAAAAATAAATAAATTAATTAATTACAAATATTTATTAGGCAATTAAGGCTCAAAGGAGCTCACTAAATATGAGTTTCATGGGGGAACTTTGTATTCTAAATACTCAGCAGAGTAGCAAAGCACCCAGCCCCTGATCGATGCACAATAAATGACGACTGAATGACTAAATGAATTCCTGCCCTGGCCTTCACCCAGCCCCTTCACCACACAGACACCCCTGACACACAGTGTGTATTTAACTCTGGAAGAATATTGTACAGGACTATGGCTGCAAGTATCAACGCTCAAGTTAAACAAACAAATCCAAAACAACAGAGGGTAGAAGGGCACAGGGTGCCTCATGGACCCCAGGGCAGAAGAGCCCTGGGAAGTGTCACCTTCAGTCCACCCTAGTCACCTTCACTCCTCCCAGATCTGTCTCTGGACTGCTTCTCTCTGCTCCTCAGTCCACTTGTAGGAGGCGACCATAACCAAGCTCCTGACATTTGATGTCTCTGTAAAATGGGCGTGCAGAGTGAGAGAGAGAGAGAGAGAAAGAGAGAGAAAGTTTGTGTGTGTGTGTGTGTGTGCGTGCGTGCATGCCCTCGCTTGTGTGGAGCTGAGCAGTTCCCATGGTGGTTTACGGGCCAGAGTCCCCAAAATACTTCCCTAAGAGTATGGTTTCCTAGACGTCAGCTGTTTTTGTTTCATCTTCCCAAATATTGACATCCAAGTATCACTGTTATTTAATCTTTTAAAATTATATATTTTTAACTTTATTTTTAAAGGAAATTTTATATCACTGCTATAACTGTAAAATAAGTGTCACTTCTCATGAATTGAAGGTATTTTAAAAAGGTATTTTTGAAGGTATTTTAATGAAAACAAACAATATTATAAGTTTTAGCTGGATACCTTTGCCAGTCAAAGGCTCTGAGCACTAGGTCTGGAAACAGAAGGGACTGAGCAAAGTCACAGCTTTCTTGGAACTATAGCATTTGAATGGGGAAATTCCAACAAGAAACCCGTAAGTCGTGTACCAGGTGGACATGTGCCAGGAAGAATCTAGCAGGGTAGGGAGGAGAGAAAGGGGCAGGGAGCAGAGGAAAGGTGTGCTCTGATGGGGGAAGGGACAGGGAAGGCCTCCTTAAGAGCCATTAAAAAATTAAAACTTGGGCCGGGCATGGTGGCTCACGCCTATAATCCTAGCACTCTGGGAGGCCGAGACGGGTGGATTGCTCGAGGTCAGGAGTTCGAAACCAGCCTGAGCAAGAGTGAGACCCTGTCTCTACTATAAATAGAAAGAAATTAATTGGCCAACTAATATATATAGAAAAAATTAGCCGGGCATGGTGGCACATGCCTGTAGTCCCAGCTACTTGGGAGGCTGAGGCAGGAGGATTGCTTGAGCCCAAGAGTTTGAGGTTGCTGTGAGCTAGGCTGATGCCACGGCACTCACTCTAGCCTGGGCAACAAAGCGAGACTCTGTCTCAAAAAAAAAAATTAAAAATTAAAAATTAAAAAGCCCGCATGGGACATGTTCCAGGCAGAAGGTACAGCCAGTGCAAGGCCTGAGGACCATGGAAGACTCCAGTCTCCACCCCGGCAACATCAGGACTCTGAGTCGCAGCAAATGTAAGCTTGTATACCACTGCTCAACGCTTGCAATGGGTGCAGCTGCCTACAGCACACTTCTTAATGTTACCCAAGTGCAATACGTGCCAAGAAAGGAGCAGGAACGATCACCTGCTTCCTGTTCAGGGTCTGGATTCTCAGTTCATCTGGGGACTATTAGAACCATGAAGCCAGCTTAACTCACAAGAGTCAGGCTTATAAAGCAGGATTATTGATCTGTGATCTGAAATGTAACTGACAAGCCAAGGGGATCTCCCTGGGTAAGGGAAGGGAAGCTGCTTCAGAAACTGAATTTAGATGAGAAGTCGACTGTTCAGAATATATCAGAGCGCAAGGAGTTGGGTGGCGCCAAGAGATGTTTCCGTCCAGCCGTAGCTGTGCTGAGATCCCCCATCCACACCAACCAAGCAGCTGCTGAGCAGATCTGCACTAACACTCGCTGGCATTTGTTTAGACCTTAAGACTCTTTAAAAAGCTTTTCATATATTAATCCTCACAATGCCCCTGTGAAATATAATTATCTCCATTTTACAGATGAGGAAATCTGAAGTTCAAGGAGGATAAATGGTTTACCAAGGTCAGACGACTAGAGTTAATCGTGAGGTAATTAGCCTTAGATTAGGGAGGGGTGGTTTGATATAAATGATATCTGACATAAAATACAGGTTTACACATTCTTGGCTTCAACCAGCTGCGGCAGCCAAGGAAAATGTTACACCTGCTCAGATGTGAACCCCGCTCCCTACTGGGGCGCAGGTGGGGAGTGGGGAGACAGCACTGTCCCCACCCCTTACCCCAAACCTCCCAGGGAAAAGAACATGCTGCAGCTCTCAGAAGTGTAATGGAACTGTCAAAAGTACATGAAATCGGCTACAAAGTTATATCTGTTTTGCAACATTGTCCAAATTTCAACATTCTCATTAAAATAGAAAACTGAAACCGCCCCCCACCTTTACCCTGTGGCAGGGCCCTGCCTGTGAGGCTCAGCTCAGCCTGGGTGAAGGGGGACTGGGATTCTGGTGCCTCGTCCTCTCCAGGGCCTCCGGAGGCGCCAGCCAGTTACAGCAGGCTGCGCTTGGCTTCATGCTCTGCTCTGCTGTCCCTGCCTTTCTTGAAATTCTTTTTTTTCTTTTTCTTTGAGACAGGGTCTAGCTCGGCCCCTTGGGTTAGAGTGCAGTGGCATCATCATAGCTCACTGTAACCTCAAACTCCTGGGCTCAAAGGATCCTCCTGCCTCAGCCTCCCAAGTAGCTGGGACTACAGGCACACACCAACATGACTGGCTAATTTTTCTATTTTGACTAGAGGCGGGGGTCTCACTCTTGCTCAGGCTGGTCTCGAATTCCTGACCTCAAGCAGTCCAACTTCGTCGGCCTCTCAAAGTGCTAGGTTTAAGGTGTGAGCTTCTTGCACTGGACCACTTGAAATTCTTAATTTTTTATGCCTGGCCTCAAGCGATCCTCCTGCCTCAGCCTCCTGAGTAGCTGGAGGACCACAGGTGGACCAGCGGTGGACCACAGGTGTGGACCCCTGCCCAGGCCTAAATTCTCATGATTTTTTAACAAGACGTCCCCACCCCCACATGATGCAGTCAGTCCTGCTGCTGCTGCCTTGCCTGTTCTTTCCTCCCTCTTTCTTCATCCTTAGGAAAGAGCTGTCGTCTCTGGACTTTCTTGACAGTTTTCTTTCCCTTCCCACCTCATCTCTGACTCGGGTCTCAGGACGGGATTGTCTGGAGGGATTGTCTGGATGGCGCCTTCACACCTGCCCTGGGCAGGGCCCCACTGCCTTCTTCTCCTGAACTCCTCCCTCTGAGAGTGCTGTCTGCCTTCTGCAGGTCCTCAGTTCCCCCACTTCCGGGTGTTGCTTCCTTGTTTATCGTCCGCCTCCTGCCTGTGGTCTATAAGTTCCTCAGTGTCAGGGACTTTGTCTACTTTGCTCATAGTGGTGTCCTCAGTGCCTAGAATGATGCTGGCACCTAGACGGTGCTCAGTAAATATTTATTGGGTGGGTGAGTACTTAGAATGTCAAGTTCTGTCATCCCATCCAATGAGAAATAGTGGGGCTGGAGATGGAAGCCCCACACTTGTGGAGAGGAGGTGCTCCCCAAATGCGCTCAGGAGCAGGGAGACAGCCAGCAGGGGAGCAGGTTGGATCAGAACGGTTTAAAAGTGCAGGAACAATTCTAGTCCCCGCAAGACTGCAAAAGAGTGAATAAGCTGATCCACTTTGAATCTCTAAATGCCACCAATACACGGATAATTCCCAAATCTGTGTCACGAGCTAAGGATCTCTCTTGAGCCTTGAACTAGTTTATCCAAATACCTCCTAGACACCTCTCTCCCCTGGAAGGCACCTCAAACCTCCTGTGTCCAAAAGAACCTGAGAGAACAGACTGGGGTTGAAATCCTTGAATCAACATTTGTTCTCTGTGTACCAAAGCCCTGTGATTCGGTCTTCTTCAGCTGGAAATCAGGCATGATAACCTGACAGCCCTAGTGGCCCCCACAAGGCAATCCTCACCCTTGCAGATAAGGGCTTTGATCTCTGACCCCTGTGGGCTGGTCTTTACTCCTAGAGTCATTTGCTTAAGGCACATTTCGTTATATGTTGTGTGTTTGGCAGTTACATTGATGGCTTGTTCCTTGGCAACTTTAGCCTGGAGAGAATAAACATAGTGAGTCTTGGTAAGATTTGTAGCAGAAAGCATTGATCTGCACTTTTTTTTTTGAGACAGAGTCTCACTTTGTTGCCCAGGCTAGAGTGAGTGCAGTGGCGTCAGCCTAGCTCACAGCAACCTCAAACTCCTGGGCTCAAGCAATCCTTCTGCCTCAGGCTCCCGAGTAGCTGGGACTACAGGCATGCGCCACCATGCCCGGCTAATTTGTTCTATATATTTTTAGTTGGCTAATTAATTTCTTTCTATTTATAGTAGAGATGGGGTCTCGCTCTTGCTCAGGCTGGTTTCAAACTCCTGACCTTGAGCGATCCTCCTGCCTCAGCCTCCCAGAGTGCTAGGATTACAGGCGTGAGCCACCGCGCCCGGCCCTGCATTTCTTCTCTTCCAGCTCGGAGAGCAGTGCAGAGGCGGTAGGTAAGAGCCTCTGGCTTTCCATGAATTTCAGTTTTTGCCCTCAGGCAGTGTCCGCCGCTCCATTAGGCCCATGATAGTTTTAGGGGCCCTGGACATGGTTTTAATTACCTTTAAAATCAGAAGGAAAATGCATAAAATAATAATGACTATTATGACAATGAATCCGGACTAGATGATGTTCCGTGACCCCAGCCTTCGTCCGGGAGAGTGGACGAGGCTGTGCGTGCGCCCGGAGCGGAAGCAACGGGAGCCCCTTCCCAGGCGGGGTGTGGAGGGCAGCCCGGCTCTGCGCGCAGGGTCCCGGCTGTGAGCGCTCAGGGCTGTGGCTGCTGGGGAGGTGGCGGAGGAGAGCGCAGCCACTGGGGACCGCGAGGGGACTGCGGGCATAGGGAGGGCAGGGACAGCCCCAGGCGGGAAAGTCTCCGCACTCCGGGAGGTAAAGGCCTGGGAGGGTCCCTACCGAGAATGGTGCAGGAGGCAGGAGAGAGGCAGGGTCCGTGAGTCTACGGAGTTGAGACGCTTTCTTGTGACCAGGATGGGTTTTAAGGGAGGGAGTGACGGGATCTGTTTTACATTTTACGAAGTTAGCTGGGCGGGAAAGGTGCCGTGGGGGTGGGGCGAGCGTGGCGAGCAGGTCTGGAGGCCTCGGCGGGACCCAGACAAGGGATGGTGCTGCAGGCCCTGGTGCTGGCCAGAGCCAGAGCGAGAGGTGAGTCCGGACAGGCCCCAGGGGCCGGAGGGGCAGGGTGGACTCAGGGGTAGAGGCAGGTGATGGTGGTGCTACTCCACTCCTGAGATAGGAAGAGAACTTCCAGGCTCCAGTTCAGACACACTGAGGCACCCATGGCGTCCAAATGGAAATGCCGAGAAGGCGGTGGAATCCTCCGTCTGGAGTGGGGGACCCAGGGCAGGGCTGGGCGCCCTGGTGCTGGATGCGTAGGTGGCATCTGCATACAGCTGGTGTTTAAAGCCACAGGTCTAGATGAGTTCATGGGGACCGATGAGGGAGGAAAGGGGAATGTGCTGGAACCCAGAAGCTCTGAGGAAAATGCCCTTGTTGAGCCCCTCCCCCCGCGGCAGAAGAGGATCCTTTAGGTTTGGTAATGGAAATTACCCCTGACCTTGACCACCGCCCTCTGGGTGGAGAGATGGATCTGGAGGTTAAATTGGCCTGGGCTGAAGAGTAAACAGCACGATCACCAGTGCCTGTCCTCATCCTCGGCTGGACTCTGAGTTAAAAAATAGCTATGAAGAGCCAGGCGTGGTGGCTCATGTCTGTAATCTAGCACTCTGGGAGGCCAAAGTGGGAGGATTGCTTGAGGTCAGGACTTTGAAACCAGCCCCAGCAAGAGCGAGGACCGCGTCTCTTCTAAAGATGGAAAGAAATAGAAGTCAACTAAAAATAGAAAAAATTAGCTGGGCATGGTGGCATATGCCTATAGTTCCAGCTACTCAGGAGGCTGAGGCAGGAGGATCACTTGAGTGCAGGAGTTTGAGGTTGCTCTTAGGTAGGCTGATGATACAGCACTCTAGCGTGGGCAATAGAGCAAGACTCTGTCTCAAAAAAAAAAAAAATAGTTATGAAGGATGTTTTGAGGGACAAAATTGGGAAATTTGAAAAAGAACTTTATATTAGAAAATATCAGTCAAATCAGTACTCAATTGCTTGTGTGTGATAATGATCTGTAGTAAGAGAATCCTGGTAGGAGACAAACTTGTGGTATTTAGTGTAGTATTTAGGATGCCTGAAACTTTCCAGTGGTTCACAATAACAAACTCAACATCTACGAACAGAGAGAGAAAGAGAGAGAGAAAGCAAATGTGGTAAAATACTAACTGGAAAAATCTAGGTGGAGGGTATTTTAATATATTTTTCAGCCTTTCTGATGGCTTATTTTTTTTCCTAAAAAAAAAAAAAGCTGAGAAATGATATAAATTAGAAAAAGGAAGAGTGAACAAAGCAGGGGCTAAAGGAAGGTTTTATACAATTTATACATTTTTTAAAATGAAAGCATATATGTTTGCTGATGGGAATGTTCCTATGGAAGGGGAGAAGGTGATGATGTCAGCAAGGGGTTGGGGTTCAGGGCAAAAGCCTGGAGGAGCAGGTGCCCAGAGGGTGGCCTTTGTCCAGAGGGGCAGCCATGCTGCAGAGGGTGACCTGGAGTGGGCCTTCCTGTCTAATGATTCCACTTTCTTCAGTGAGTAGGATCTGAGGCTTTTGGCTGAGGGCCAGGAGGGCTATGGGAGGTTCAAGCAGAGAAGGGCCGGTTGGGGCACAGGGCCAAGAAAAAACCGGTGGAATGTGTTTTGTGTTCAAGATCTGAATGAAGGCAGTTCTTCAGTTTAGGGAAGGAGCCAAAAGGAGAGATTTAAGTCCTTCCACACCTCTGGGACTCAGTTTCTCCATCTGTAACGTGAGGAAATTGAACTGGGAGATCTCAAAGACCCTCCAAACTGCACACTCAGGGCCCCTCTGTGCAGTGCTGGGGAGCATATACTGAGTAGC
Organism: Mirza zaza; assembly: GCA_008750895.1. Classification (NCBI taxonomy): domain Eukaryota; kingdom Metazoa; phylum Chordata; class Mammalia; order Primates; family Cheirogaleidae; genus Mirza; species Mirza zaza. The sequence continues at coordinate 9,447 of VSMD01039514.1, forward strand.
ACAGGTCTGGGCTGCTTAAGCATTAAGGATGGCTAAGAAAAACTAGACACTTGCCTGGGTTTCTCATTGAGGGTTAAAAACCAATAAATACAGAAACACTTAAAAGGCAGACTTCTTAAGGCGTCAGGGCACCCCTGGAGGAGCAAGGGGGTGGCCCAGACAACTGGGCTCTGAGGTGCCTTGACAAGGTGCCCTTTGGGTAAGCAACGTACGAGGTCCCTTTGAGAGTAAATTCTGCTCTTCTGGCTCTTGCTGAAGTTCACATCACACAGTTTGAAACGAAATAGCACATTAATGTGATTAACACTGAATAAACCTCCATGCTTGAGCAAATATAGCATGAAGTGGGTTCAGGAACTTAAAAATATCTACTATTAAAGACAGCCCCCAGGGCTGCAGTGGCATCTGATGACAAGCCATAGGCTGCCACTGTAATGTAATATTCCCATGGTCCTTCCCATAGGCAAAGCTCATTTGCAGGCCTCGGTACTAAAGCGCTTTCCAGATCTCTCAAGGGCATTATCACGGCTTCCCCATTTTATAGATGAAGAAACTAAGCCTTGGCAACAATAGGTTTCTAATATCGTTGAGGACAGGGATTGTGTATGCCTCACCATCGGTTCCTAGTGACTGGCCCAGTGCCAGGGAAGGGGGAAGGGAGGCTGCTGCTCAGCTCGGAAGAGTCCGCCCAGCTAGCCAAGTGCACAGCTGTGGCATGCCTGCCAAGCGCCAGGCTCTGTGCTGGCTGCTTTACACAGATGGTCTCACTTAGTCTTGATGACAACCCGTGGAGGTTGGTATTATTAACCTCAAGAGGAAGCTGAGGGCAGAGAGGTTAAATAACTTGCCAAAAGTCACACAGCAGAATCAGGATTCAAGCTCAGATTTGTTTAAACTGAAGCATGTGCTCCTGACCCCCTGGCGGGACACAGTCTTCCAACAGAGCAGGTGCGGACTTTCGGAATTCGTGCAGCTGCTTTACTCGAAAGCGGTTAACACAGTGCTGAGCACAGGTAATAGGGCACTTGACGACTGTCAGCAACTGTTGACTGAGTGATTGACAGTCTGAATGAAGTAAGGAGTGTGGAAGTGACTTCCTGTCTTGTGGGGTCTTTCTCTTCAAATGGAAGATTTCCCCATAGCCTTTGAATGCTCAGTCTAATTAAGGCAAAAAGGCATCAGAGAATTGCTGGGCCTTTCCTTTATTAACTGTCAAGTCCAATCTGTAGGCTGTTTACGTGCCAAGGTCAGAGATCAGTCTTTAGCTGCTCTCCTCTCATTCATCTGGCCAAGCTAGGAACATAAAGTTTATTGATGCAAAACTGATTGGCAGGCAGGGCTAACGAGGTGGCGGCAACAGGGAATATCAGGCGTTCCAAGTCACCGTAGGTTCAGCCCTGCGCCTTCGCGGTGCTAACTTCTCTGTGCTCTAGGTTGCTGGGTCACAGCTTTCCGCATGCAAATCCAGATGAGGAGCAAATGCTGTCTGGCCCTCTGGCAGTCCTCACTGAGCCCATCAAGATGGGGAGAGGAAGGCCCCCTTATTCCTGGTTTCCTCTATTAATTTGGAAAGAGTGAGGCATGAAAGGTTAGGTAGTTATGATCTTAAAACTTCACAAATCAAAGAAATTTCTCTTTAAGTCTCCTTCAGACAGGTCTGGGGGGCATGAAGACAAAAGTGATTGTTACACCTGCGGTTTGCAGCCAGCACATCATGAAGCAGCCACCTGTCTCTGGCGAGTTCCTGACAGCGCCTCCTCTGTGCCCACCATCAGAGAGGGGTGGGGAAAGATGCATGGGGCACATGCCTGGCTCTACTTGTAGTGTCCTCAGGATAAAAACCAGGAGGTGGGCTGTAAGTTCCAAAGAGGGAGGTGGACCCAGGAGTTGTGGTTCATGCCACTCAAGGTGGAGAAAGGGCTGGATGAGAAGGCTCCTGCCTGTATTCCTAGTGCTTTGGGAGCCCGAGGTGGGAGGATTGTTTGAAGTCAGGAGTTCAAGACCATTCTAGGCAACGTAGTGAGAATCCCCCACCCCCCGCATCCCCCCTCACCCCTCCTACGAAAAATAAAAAAATTAGCTAGGCATGGTGTTGTGTGCCTATAGTCCTAGCTACCCAGGAGGCAGAGGCAAGGAGGATCATTCAAGGTTGCAGTGAGCTATGATCACACAAAATTGCACTGCAGCCTGGGTGGCAGAATGAGACTGTCTCTTTAAAAAAGAAAAATGTGGAAAGGACTCAAATATTATTCCAAAGGCATCCTGACTGCAGGTCACTTGAAATACCCTGTAACTTGGAAATAGTGGCTTTCCATGGCAGATAGCTATCTGGATTTCAACCCCCAACTCACACACTACAAAGTAAAATAGTCCACTTAGGAGCAAAAAATAATGAAATTAAGCAAACCAAACCTACCCACCCTCGTTTTGTTTCCTTGAGAAATAGTCCAGGTTCACAGGTTCAAGGTTTAGTCTAAGCAGGGACTGTCTCCCTCCTGGTATGTTTCTGGACCAGGGGTCCAGGGGGCTGGCTCCAGGTTGCCCAGAGCTCCAGAGAGAAACATCCACTACACAGCAGGGCAGGACCCAGTCCAAGCTCTACCCTTATGAGCTCTGTGAACTTGGGTGGTTCACATCTTCATCTTCCAAGGCTTTGAATGCTGAGTATGACCATGACCTTCTCTTTGAGTTCAATCAATGAATGTTGAGCATTTTGCTGTCAGGCTCTAGGCTAGAGACGTGATTTAGAAAGGATCCTGGAGAACCACACACTAACCACTAACCATAACATGATAAATGCTATATTTACAGTAGAAATAAAGCATTTTAGGTGTATAAAGGAGGTGAGAAAGGCTTCGGTGGTTCTCAAAGTGGTTTCCCCACCATCAACAGCAGCCTCGGCCTGGCGCGGTGGCTCACACCTGTAATCATAGCACTCTGGGAGGCCGAGGCGGGTGGATTGCTCAAGGTCAGGAGTTCAAAACCAGCCTGAGCAAGAGCAAGACCCTGTCTCTACTATAAATACAAAGAAATTGATTGGCCAACTAATATACATAGAAACAAAATTAGCCGGGCATGGTGGCACATGCCTGTAGTCCCAGCTACTCGGGAGGCTGAGGCAGCAGGATTGCTTGAGCCCAGGAGTTTGAGGTTGCTGTGAGCTAGGCTGATGCCATAGCACTCACTCTAGCCTGGGCAACAAAGTGAGACTCTGTCTCAAAAAAAACAAACAAAACAAAACAGCAGCCTCACCAGGAAAGTTGTTAGAGATGCAAATGTTAGGCTCCACCCTAGACTTGCTGAATCAGAAATTCTAGGGGTGGGGCCCAGTAATCTGTGTTTGAACAAGCCCTCCAGGTGATTCTGATGCAAGCTAAAGTTTGAGAATCTTGCAGAAGTTGACAAACTACCCTGCTACTAGCTACTAGTAGCCTGTTTTTGTAAATAAAGTTTTATTGGAACATAGTCATACTCCTTCACATATTGTCTGTGGCTACTTTCCTTCTAATTTCTAACCAGCAAAGCTGGTAGTTGCGACAGAGACAATATGCCCTGCAGAGCCTGATTCTGCCAAATGACTAGAGACCTTCCATGCTAGGGAGAGAATAGGGACATTCCATGTTAAGGAGAATAGTCTACTAGATTTTTTTTCTTTTTTTTTAGAGAATGGGTCTTGCTATGTTGCCTAGCCTGGCCTTGAATCCTGGGTTCCCACGATCTTCCTGCCTCAGCCTCCCAAGTAGCTGGGACTACAGGCATGTGCTACTGTGCCTGGCTCCTGTCTAAACGTCCCCCACTGATCCATTTTGGTCTTACTGGAATCCCCCACAGCTGTGTGGTTTAGTAAGGGGCAGAGCAGCCTGCTTTCGTGGGAACGTCAAGGGTCACTGCAATGTGCAAGGCCCTGGCCCAGTGCCGGGTATAGAGCATCAGGTCCTTTGTCTCCCTCTCTCTTCCCCACTACCTTTTTTTCTCCCTTCAATCTTCCTTGTCCAGTAATATTCAAAACTATTTGAAAGCCACAACCCTTATATTTCTTCAGGAAACTTTTAGAGCTGCTCCCACTCTTTATAAAGTCATACCCATCCATCCCCAAGCCTCCTGCCTCTCACCAGTGACCCCCTTCTTCCTTCTCTGGGGGCTCGGGGGGGCCCCCCATTCCCTATGCCCTGTGTCAGTGTATGTGAAGACTCATTACTCAAGCCTAATACGAGAAGTCAATGGAAGAACTGAGATTTAAAAATGTATACTTTGTCAGTTTCCACCACTATAGTGTTTGCTGTTGTCCCTATCTTTGAAGTTTTCTTTCTGAGAGACCAATATGGAGGATTCAGTAGCTAAGAGGAGCCTTGTTACATTGAAGTGGAGTTTAATCTCTTTTGCTCCTGTGTTACATTGAAGCTGCTGGGAAGAAGGCACATTATTTAAAAGAAGTAACACTGGGGAGTGAGGTGAGGTTGCTCTCCAGTAGAAAGGGAAGATTGTTCCAGCATCAGTAGGCTGTGGGGAAGAATGTGTGACTTGATAAATAAAACTGTGTCAAGGAGACTTGCTTAAGAAGAGCTGCTGAACCAAGTGGGGCAGGAGGAGGATGTGAAAGTACACACAGAGGTAGGAGACCAGCAGAGAATTTTATGAAGGCCAAGATCTGGTTTCATTGGTTTTTGTTAGTCCTTAGTGCACTTTCCTGGCAACCACACACTTTTCCATTTTGTTAGGAATGGGGAGGACACAGGAAATAACACTGACTTAATGCCTACTCCATGTCAGGCATGGTTACATGGCATTTCCCAATATTATTTCAGTTTTGACGAAAGCCCCTTATGAATTAGATATGCTGGCTAGTTTTCAGGTGAAGGGACAGAATTGGAACCCAGTTCTGTCAGACCACAAATACCCTATGTCTCATGTTCTACACTAGCCCACCTGGAATAGTTTATTTTTTATTTATTTATTTTCTTTGAGACAGAGTCTTGCTTTGTTGCCCAGGCTAGAGTGAGTGCTGTGGCGTCAGCCTAGCTCACAGCAACCTCAAACTCCTGGGCTCAAGCGATCCTACTGCCTCAGCCTCCCGAGTAGCTGGGACTACAGGCATGCGCCACCATGCCTGGCTAATTTTTTCTATATATATTAGTTGGCCACTTAATTTCTATTTATAGTAGAGATGGGGTCTTGCTCTTGCTCAGGCTGGTTTTGAACTCCTGACCTTGAGCAATCTGCCTGCCTCCGCCTCCTGGAGAGTTAGGATTATAGGCTTGAGCCACCGGGCTGGCCTGGAATAGTTGATAATGGAAACATTCACCAAACTCTTATTTCTTCATACCATTATAAACCCTTTCTCAAGGGTGGAGGAAGAATACAAAAAAGCTAGGAGACTTTTATGTTTTATGTCCCCCTCCCCCAAATATAAAGCTTTCATTAAGAAGACATCGAATCTTTTTTCTGTTATGAAGAAAATAGTATCACTAATTGACTCAGTATCTTGGCAGCCTGGTTGCCAAAGTTAAACTGGATGCTGCCAAATCATGCTAATGACAAATGTATAAATCCTTGGCAGAAATACAACTTTTATGTTTGGAGACCATTACTTCAGGGATTAGTGTGTCAAGCATATATACTATCTCATTTAATCCTCCAACAATTCTCTGAGGTAGTAACACCATTTCATGGATAAAGAAATGGAGACCATGAGAAGTTAAGTATCTTGCTTCAGACTACAACCCTGGTAAGAAGCAGGTCCAATATTAAAGCCAAGGACCTTGAGTAGGAAGTCTGTCCTCCTAGCCACCACACTGCAGACTCCTTTTAGAAAAGGACTAGAGGAGCAACAATGCATGGTGTTTTGAGCACTTTTTGATGAAGATGGTAGATATCACAGAACATTCAAGAAAATGCTAGACAGTTTTTAGTGTGGTACAGGTGAAAAAGCAAGAGGGTTTTACACAGTGTCTTCCATAGATTACCTCTCTCATGAGGTATCCTAAAACTAACCAACCAAGCAACCACAAACCAGGGCGGTTGTTCCGAAATCAAATCATAGGAAAGAACCAAATACCCAGATCCTCCTGTTGGAGATTGACACATGCATCTTACACGTTATAGGCTCTGAGAGGTAGTGCAATAAAGGATTCTACTTAACTTTAACCCTGAGCTCCCCCTATGTTGCTTGCCCAATGTAACCTTTACTCTCTTTGAAGAATTATCAGTGTATCAAAACCTGCAGAGCACACCTTGGGGAACATAAAAACTAGTCTGATGCATATCCAGCCAGCTCTGTGGTCCATTAGGAGCATGAATCTGGGACTTGTCATGCACACTCCTGAAGGCAGAAAGGACCAGATGACCAATGTAAACATGTAGTTCAATCATGTTTGAGTTCTCTATGGTTGATGGAACAGGGCCTTTGCATGGGGCATGTCACCATTTGCCATTCCATGATGAGTCTCGCAAAGATGCTATGTGATCAAACATGCTTTAAACGAGTTGATTTATCAACCCAAGGTTATATCATATTATAAACAGGAACCATCTGACAACAGAATTTCTTTTGACTACATCCTTCTTTCTCTGGGAAAGGGCAAGCCCTATCATCTATATTCTCTTGCCTTACTGTTGATATTTCCACTTATATGATTATTATAACTAAAAGTACCCAATCTCTGATGTCAGCAAACCCATTATTTCCTATGAGCAATTCCTATTGGATGGGCTTTGCATCTAGAGGGCTGTGCTATGGTATAGGTTCTTTGACATGTAGAGAAAAATGAAGTAGGAAATGTGAAACTAAAAATCTCATCTCTCCCTGTGTTCCAATGATTATTTTAACTAATTACTTTAAAAAACAGACTTATAACCTTTTAGACCTGCAAAGTACTTTGGAAATCCTCTAGTCCAGGCCCCTTCTTCACAGATGAGGTTGGCAAAGCTTGAAAAGGTTAATTAGGTAACAGTCCCACGCAGCTTGTCTGTGGAAGAGCTGGGCTGGGAGTCAGCTCTGACTCTATGTCCAGTGCTTTTCTCTTAAACTCTTCTCTCTCAATTGAAGACATTCCAATGTCATTTTAAGGAGTTACCTTCTTGATCATTAGCTACAATGAAAGAACTTGCTTCATTTGCTTTTCTCTTGAAGGCACACCATCTGCTCTTTGCTTCTCCTGCTCTGTCCCTATCATGCATTGGAGGCTGGACTCCATTGTAGTCCTCCACCTTGCCCTTTTTCCTACCCTCTCCCCTTGTCCTTCAGAACACTGTTCTCTTTGGAAATATGTGGGTCCAACTTCCCAACCAGTCTGCCACCCAGAGGAAGATGATTCTTGGTTTAATGGAGTTTTTCCACAGTGCTTGAATTTGCCCCATGGGGTTGGAAAGTTGGAGAACTAACAAAAAGTAAACTGCCATCATTTGTCCTTTGGGCAGGTCAATGTTCTGTTAACATAGGGAAGAATTAATAAGTAATAAGAAAGAAATAAGGGCAGAAACTCCACTTGGAGCATTTGCCTACCCCTGGAAAAATTCAACGCTGGTATTTAAGGTGTGAATTTTTCCCCTTGTGATTCCACTGTAGTAGTCCTTAAGTCATCTTCAGACATCTGATAAAGGAAGCATCAGAGGAAAATAATAAGTTGGGTAGTTGCATTGAAGTCAGTGTCCTGGCTCGAGGGAGTCAGTGAAGAATGTGATTGTTGTCCCTGGCGCTGGGAGATCAGAGTGGGAACCCTGTCCTACACAGGAAGCCCTCCTTGCCCACAAGAGCTCGCCCTTTCATATTTCTCACTCCTCAGTAGACACTCTGTGAGGGGCAGGCCTGTTTTTTTCATTTGAGCACCTACCCTCAGACCCCCGTAAGTACCCAGGAGGGCCATGTTTTTAATCTGAGGTAGAAATGGAACCTCCCTCTGGGTGCCCGGGGACAGTCCCTTGGGGGCAGCGCCCCCCCTTCCGGAGGGCAGCATGCTGGTGGGGGTGGGGGCTCAGCTTTGATCCCAGGGCACAGTTTGTCCCAGGAGACGCCCTGCCAACCAGGTATGTAGAGGGAAAGTGCAGCCTGCTCTCCGGGGCACCAAGTGGAGGCTTGGGAGCGGGAGGGCGGCTTTGGAGAGTGGCGGCCGTGGGAACCCGAGAACACGGGTGGGCACAGCGAACTCACTAACTGGGCGTCTCCGGGAGGTCCGGGCGGGGTCCGCCGGCTCACGGGTTTCTTCCTCTACAATCCATCCCTGGGCAGAGCAACCCTACTTCTCACCCAAACTCGCAGAGACGAGGGATTAGGCAGGCGCGGGGGTTCGGCGAGGCGGATCCGGGAAAGGCCCGGCTCGGGTAGCCAGGCCCCTCCAGCGCGGGTCCCCAGCCCTGGGCGGCAGCCCGGCTGCCCTGGCCGGGCCGGTCCCACGGGGCGGGGGCCGGTTACACAAAGGCGGCGGCGGGGGCTCCGGGACTCGGGCCGGGGCAGCCGCGGGGCGCCCCCAGGCCGCCCGACCTCCCCTCGCGTCGCGGCCAGCCAGCCAGCGCCGCGCGTCGCCCGCCCTCAGCCGCCCGGCGAGGCGCGGCCTCCTCTGCCGGCGCGGGGTCCCCTGGTTAACCCCTGCCCGCCAGCACGGCCGCTGATTGGAGGAGGCGGGGCGCCGGGGCAGTGGGGAGCCCCCCACCTTCCTCGTCCCCTCCCCCTCCTCCCCCACTGTCGGCGCTTCCCCCACCCCCCCAGGACACCCCCCCACCTCCCAGCCGTGCAAATCTCGCGAGGAAACACGCGGTTTCACTAGTGTGTTTACACCGATCACTACTAATCCGGACCGAACCGATCCGGATTAAGGGGCCGGAGGCGGGTCTTGGGCACCAGCGGTTCCGACCCCCCCCGCCCTCCGCGCCGCACCCGAGTGGCCCCCAGCCGAGCGGGCCCCCACCTCCCGGCCCGGCCTGGGCCCTTCTGTGCCTCCCTTGGCCTTTGTCCGGCGCCAGGAGGCCGGTCCCGCGCCCCCCGCGGCCGCCCGGGCCCGGGCCGGCGTCGGGCGCCTGGCTCTGTACGCGAGCCCGGGGATCTGCGGCCTCCGCGGCCCCCCTCCCCCGCCCGCCCTCTCGTGGAGCCCGGCGCCGGCGGCGGCTGCCCGGGCGGGGGGTTGCGGCGCTCAGGAGAGGCCCCGGCTCCGCCCCGGGCCTGCCCAAGGGGAGAGCGGAGCGGCCCGCTGCCGGGTCGGGTCGGGGCCCCTCCCTGGAGGAGCGTGGAGCGGCGGCGGCGGCGGCGGCAGGTGAGAGGCTGAGCCCCAGGCGGGGGAGGGCGCCGGGCCTGCGGCATTAACCGTCCTGGGGACCCCTTCGGCCTGAGGAGCCTGCGACCCAGGCCCACCCTGAGGCCGGCGCCGGACCGCAGCTTCTTGGCGCTGAGGCGGGAGGGGCTTCCTGAGGGCTGCGGGTCGCCGAGGGGCCGGGCCGAAGATGGGGGAGGCCCAGGCGGCCCTGGCCTGGGAGTGGGGCCGGCGACCGGCGGAGCGAGGGGGGCGCCCCGGCAGCTGGAGGCCCCGGCAGCCTCCCGGGCGCTCCCGAGAGCTGGCCCTCCCTTCCTCCGTGACAGGTGGGCCTGGAGTTGGGGAAAGTTTGGAGTCGGCGAGGGGCGCGGGGCCAGGCCCCATCGGTCCTGCTTCCCGGCTGTGGGCTACAGGGAGGATCCTAGTTCAAGGCCCCGCTGGAATGAGACAGGGTGGATATTTCCTTAACATGAGTTGACATTAAATGGAATAACCGCTGGGGCGTCATTTTCTGTGCCGGGCCTGGGGATGGAGGTTTGGGAAATGTTGTGAGAGACCTTGGGGTTTGGGAGAGACTGCAACCTCTGCCATTCCGACCTCGATTAGGGCAGGGCGAGAGGAGAGGAAGGCCACTCACTCTCTGTCTCCCTTTTTCTTTTTTGAAAGCTATACCTTTCAACCCTTCTGAAAATTTGCTCATTCCCTTTCTAACCTGCAATTGTAAGTGTAGGTGAAACTTTAATTTGTCACCCTTTCATTCCCCTTTGCCCCAGGCTCTCGATCCAGGGAGGGAAATGAAACTGGAGGACTTGTAGAGGGTTGTTACTGGAGATTGTGGAGTTGTTAGATTGCAGAGGAGAATGTTTGATTAACGTTTTCACTGAACTTCAAAATCACGCCAATCATTCCAATAGCTACTTAATATGTTTGAAGGGGTTCTATGTAATGATACATGCTCCTTTTCCACTTCTAATATTAAAAGAGAGGCTTTCAGTGGGTGGTGCAAGAGTTGATCTCTTGCAAAGGATGGACATATTTGCTGAAAGTAGCCTGTACATTAATTGGTTATGGAAGGAGTTTAAAAATGGTGTCCTCCTGCCCCTCCCTGCTTGGAAGGACTGCTAAAAGCAGATGTCCAGAGAAACCTACTGCTCCAGGGAGTGGTCAGAAAAAGATTTTGTAAAGGGATTGTTATGGAGCTATATTAATTTCCTGAGTGAATGCAGGTTGATGGGTTTTACCATGGGTTCTCTATTAAATTTAAAATAATTAATTCCTTTTTTCATGAGCTACTGTGAGCTCTTTAGAGAAAGGAACTATATAATAATGTTATTTGAAGTTATTTGTAGCTTCTGATTCATGCTATATTCTTTTGAAATTATTATTAATGATTCATATTTTTAGTTTAAGAACTAGTTCCAATGTATTTGGGAAGGAAATATCTGAAAGTATTTAGCTAAATTAAAAGGTTGATAGAAGAAGAAATTTTTCTTTTTGCAAGCTAGCCGTTGTTTTGATTTTCCTCCTGTGCAACTTTTACAGAGGTTATATGAAGGGTTTGAGGTTTTGTGTGTGTGTTTTTTGTTGTTGTTGTTGATTTTTTTTGCTGTTAAATCAGAACTAGGGAAGAATAAGTGGCCCTCATTGAAGAGGACTTCTGAGCTGCTTTGTGACTTTAAATGTGTCACTATCTGATGCAGCACATTGTAGTTTACCACTTATATGCTATATTTACTTGAAGTTTACCTGTATGGGACCATTCAGTGAAATCATTACTGTGAGTTTTGTCATGAATAAAGTTGGTTCCTCACATTTCCGTTTTATGGTTTCACAGCTTGCTCTTTCTTTTTCAGTAGAAATGATGGAAGAATTGCATAGCCTGGACCCACGACGGCAGGAATTACTAGAGGCCAGGTTTACTGGAGTTGGTGTTAGTAAGGTGAGTAAAATGATGACAGTGAACACTATTCATATTCGTAGTTGAACTTAAACACATTTTTAAAATGATGAAGAGCGATTTGGGTGGACCACTCTGATAGATTACAGGGGAGAAGATTTGGCTCATAGTTCCAGTGAACTTTTAAGTCCTGTCAGTCATTCTGGTAATCATTTAATAGTACATTTGAAGGTGTTCTGTAAGGGAGTTTGTTTCTTTCTCCTTTCTAATATAGGAGAGGTTTCTCATGGGTCCTGTTGCAAGAATACTCATAGGATATGTATATAGAGTCTATGCCATATTTTGTTAAAACTTCTCAGTCACTCAGAAAGAAACGGTTAATTATAAGCCATTGCATGGCTTCATTACACTGGACTTTTTGGTTAGCTACATGGTAGAGAATTGAAAAATCTGCCTCTGCAAAGTCTTGTCAGTTCTCCAAATCTGCAGCTCAGCAGATCGTTCCTGGATGCACCCCCAGACTGCTTTCTCATGCCACCTACTTTTCCTTCTTGTTTACTGTTTTTATTTTTGTTGTAGGGGCATAAAATAAGATCAAGCCCCCATTAATGGGCAGATATGAAGCTAAGTAATGTTATGACTTCCTATGCAGCCTTAAGTACCCGCTAGTCCTGCCTTTTGCACTCCTAGGATGATTTTGGTACGATATGTAACACATTTACGATTTTATTTATTTATTTATTTTTGAGACAGAGTCTCACTCTGTTACCTGGGCTAGAGTGCCATGACATCAGCCTAGCTCACAGCAACCTCAAACTCCTGGGCTCAAGCGATCCTCCTGCTTGGGCCGCTCGAGTAGCTGGTACTACAGGCATGCGCCACTATGCCCAGCTAATTTTTTTCTATATATTTTTAGTTGGCCAATTAATTTATTTCTATTTTTAGTAGAGATGGGGTCTTGCTCTTGCTCAGGCTGGCTTTGAACTCCTGGCCTTGAGTGATCCGCCCATCTTGGCCTCCCAGAGTGCTAGGATTACAGGCATGAGCCGCCATGCCCGGCTTACATTTAAGATTTTAATATAGTCTGTAAAGTGTATTTATGATATTTTATTTAAAACCTTCATCAATCCAAGATTGTCACATTACTTGGGCTTGAGAGGTGTGAGTGTGTCATTTTTTGTGTGTGTGCTCCTCAACATCTTACAAGGTAACTTGTAAATTTTTGGTCTTTAACCAAGGTGGTCCATTCTTTCTGTGCTTTTCAAGAAATCCTGTTTCATGGTAATCTAAGTGTTACTCTTATACCTTGGTTAGTAGTAGCTTCTTTGAGGAGGTGTTAAGGGTTAGTTGGAAAAACTGACTTCTTTGATGGGTCTCACAATTTTGGTTAGCTCGGATAGCTTAATAGTTTTTTCATTCAACAGATACTGAGTGCCTTCTGTGTTCTGGGCATTGTGCAAGGTGTTGGGGATGGTATCTCAGCACAGTGCCTCCAAACCTGCAGTGTGGGGCAGGGGGGGAGACTGAGAAAAACACACACACAGATGATGCTGTGATTAGAGCTATATTAGAGCTGTGATAAGGTGCTGTGGAAACACAGGATTTGTTGCACATTTGTTCTAATTTCTTAGGCCACTTCAATTAAATAACTGACTTTTGTGGCACTTTTGAGTGGCTGTACTTCTGGGCATTGTTACATATTGAAGTTACACGTACAAGTGTAAATTCTCTGATCTAGATGAAGTAGCTTCAAATAGAAGTGAGCAGTATATTTGAGTATTAACTTGATCCCTGGTTCAGTTGGTTACTTAATTATGACCACTAGTGTGTTTTTTAACTTCTGGATTTAGCATAAGCCTAATATCTAGATCTATCTGTTCAAATGATCCCCCACTGAGTAAGTCAGTAAGTTTGTATTCAAATTGTATATAGTTTAAACTCAGTAGTCTTTGTTGTTAGAATGTTTTTCTTTCATTCTGTTTTTGGGTTCATGATGGCTATATTCAGATATTCTTTTGATGAAGTAGGGAATAAGTGATAGGAATGAGTGGCATTCTGAATTTTGCTGCCTAGACCCCAACTTAAAGTCATGTAACTGAGGTATCAGAAAACTTCAATACAGTAACTGGTTTAATAGGAAGTTCTACCTTTAACATAGAAAGAAGTTTTCCATACAAAAGTTTATCTATACCCTTAATTGTATGTTGTTTTTGATGTTTCCAGTCATGATAACTATATTGATGACAATAAAATGTTATTTGAGGACTAGCAGGAGAATATTTTTTTTCTATAGCAAAGAAACTTGAAAAAAAGAAAATGAGTAAATTATTCTGTAGTTTACAGAGCTGGAAAAAGAAAATCTCTATTTCGTAGGACTTCTTTTACTAGCAAGACATTGTATCTCTCAGACCATCAATTTGAAAGGGGGGTGGATAGAGAGCAGTGGTACTGGGAGAAAAGGGTGCTATTGGAAAGACTCCTTCTCCTGGCTCTGTATTCTCATGCATCATCATTTCCCAATGAGGATATCACTGTGTTGATGACAGCTTTCCATTTTTCAAAGATCAAGAGAGGTTTCAGCCCTTGCAGCTCCAAATAGGAGAGCATAGTGACTTCCCCATCTTGGTTGCCATCTAGTGGGACTGGTGCAGCCTCATGGATTGTCTCTTGAGTTTCTCCTAACTGTTCATAACATTTTCAGCACTTTTTGATGTCCATAGAAGGAAGAAAGTCAGTGAGTGCCACTGTGGTTTCTTTCCTAGTGGACAAGAGTGTTATAAGTAGCTGCAGGCTTTGAACTTCCTGGTTATTGGAGATCTTCTATCATATTACTTCAGGTTTTTTACCCCTGCAAATTAGATACATATCATAGAACTTAGGCCAAAATAAAATGGCCAAATCTCCACATTTATTACTTACATTTAAGTTGCTCATTCCTTATATTTGTGTTTTTTATTTTTAATTTCTAATTTGCTTGCATAGTATAAGTTTTAATTTTCTTACAAAGTATATTTATATGCATTCAGTTTCTCTTTCTGTTAGCATATTTACTTCATAATAACAGGTAAAGCAAAGTCATTTGTTTCAGGCTTTGGGATGCACTATGTTACTTTTGTTTGGAAGATTGTTATTTTCTGTCATTGGTAAGTTTATGATCAGGAAAAGTAGCCTAATGTGCACCAAGAAGCCCATAGTGGGCTTTCATTCTAGTCTAGCTGCTGCCACATTTTTTTTTTTTTTTAAAGAGACAAGGTCTTGCTCTGTTGCCCAGGCTGAAGTGCATTTGCACAGTCATAACTAATTGTAACCTTGAACTCCTGGACTAGCTGCCACTTTTTAGGAGGACCTGGTGGTAAGATTAAATTGGGTTGTGAACCTACTTTATTTCTTGTTGGCCTGATATATGAGCTATTCTATTTCTTTTTGAGATCTCTTTCTTTAAGCACTGAATAATCCACTTCCAGTAATGCGAAACTGACTATATCTTATATTCATATGTTTTCACTCAGGACCTATAGCAGTTTATGTTCCCTACTCTGCTCCCTTTTGACAATTTAAGTACAGGTAGTCTCTGTGATTCTGAAGACTATGTAAATTAGGTGGAATTTCATGCATTTTTACCTCTACCTAGTTGAGTATCAGTGCTAATATAGTAGCTTATAGTACTTATGATGTGCCAGGTACTGTTCCAAGGACAATAGGAGCAATAAAAAGTGAATTTGTGTATTTTATAACACGGATATTAGTTAACAAATTTGTACGTACTTAAATCACTGGATTAATGGGCACTCTTCATTCTTTTCTTGTTAGCTGTACTGACTGATGCTCACTGCATTGCTCCCACCAGTTGAATTATAGATTTGCCAAGGATCATTTTATAACTTGGGCTTGTATTGTAATTACACAATTTAATTGCATAAACCAAGGAAATATGATTGTAAAACGAAAGAACTGTTTCCTTGAAAACTAAGTTAACTGCTCTAGAAAGACTAAGTATAAGGCGAGTCAGTAAGAAGAAGGAAATATCTGAAAACTTACGTATATATATTTTTAATCTGGAAGAATTCCTTCATTTAAATCCTTGGCAAGTATCTTTAAGTTCTTACTTTTTAAAGAAATCGAAACTGGAAATTGTAGATGATGTATGATGGGTGTGGCTTTTATGAGATTGCAATCAGTGGATCTGTAATTCAAAGGGCCTACCTCAAAAGACTGGCAAGGCCGGACGCGGTGGCTCACGCCTGTAATCCTAGCACTCTGGGAGGCCAAGGCGGGCAGAATGCTCAGGAATGGTCAGGAGTTCGAAACCAGCCAGAGCAAGAGCGAGACCCCTTCACTACTATAAATAGAAAGAAATTAATTACCCAACTAATATATATAGAAAAAACAAATTAGCCAGGCATGGTGGCGCATGCCTGTAGTCCCGGCTACTCTGGAGGCTGAGGCCGGAGGATTGCTTGTGCCCAGGAGTTTGAGGTTGCTGTGAGCTAGGCTGACACCACGGCACTCTAGCCAGGGCAACAGAGGGAAACTCTGTCTCAAAAAAAAAAAAAAGACTCGTAAAAGAATGTACATTTATATGTTTTAAGTTCAAAGAAAATAGGATGTCTTTTTTTTGGATTCTTCACTCTAACCTGCTTTTCTGATTAATGTCATTGATTTTTAATTATATTGATTAAAAAGAATTATGCAGTGTGTGGATGGCATTGAAAAGAAAAGCAGAATGAGAAGTCATGAAAAGTAGGACTGTTTTGTCACAATAAGAATCATCACCTTATAGAGCCTGAAGTAAGATCATATACTTTCAAGTAGTACCACATAGTAGACATTGAATTTCTTCTTAAAGGAAAATGATCTCTTTTTCTACATTTTATAAAGTTGTAAGTTTGATACATGATCACCTTAAACCAAATTTGATTTCTGAAAAGGTGTTTAGCCAACTGATACCTTTCTGTCCTGTCATGTAGTTAATTGTAGCCATTAGAAGGTTTCAGTTATGGGTATCTAGTGTTAGCTGTTTCACGCACCAATACCATTTATTTATTTATTTTTTTATATGCGACAAGGTCTTGCTCTGTTGCCTGGGTTAAGAGTGCAGGAGCATCATCATAGCTCACTACAAACTCAAAATCCTGGACTCAAATGATGCTCCTGTTTCAGCCTCCTGAATAGCTGGGACTAAGACGTGCAGCACTAGACCTGGCTAATTTTTCTATTTTTTTGTAGAGACGGTGGTCTTGCCATGTTGCTTAGGCTTGTCTCAAACTTCTGGCCTCAAGTGATCCACCTGCCTTTGCCTCGCAAAGTGCTGGGATTACATGCTTGAGCCACTGAGCCTGGCTCATTTACTTTTTTTTTTTTTGTATGTTTAAGTGTTTTATACTTAAGACAAGCTAGACAATGCTCAATAAACATAAATGCTAAAAAGTAGTCTGTACTGACGCTGATGCATTTTAAGGAACTGCTGATTAATTTATTATTAGGCTTACCTTCATGTTGTCCTCTCCCTTTGATTTACTTTAGGATTTATTTCTCTCATTTCACATGTAGTCAACTATCAGCTTAATGTCTCTTCTTCTCTGAAATTTCTTCAGTGTTTCTATGCCTTCATTGCTACCGCCTTAATCCAGACTTTCCTCATTCATAACTGTAATAGTCAATCTCTCTCTCCTATCCCATTCATCATTCTCTAGACTGCCACCAGTTATATTTCTAAAAATACCAATATTGTAGTACTCTCTTGCTTTAAAGCCTTACCATTTCCTTTTTTAATTAGAAAGTTTTGTACTGTTTTTATTCTTTTGTTACCACAGAAGTTATGACACATCCTTAACTTACCAAAGGCTAATCGATAGTTTTGCCCTCCTCTTGGTCTCCACTCTTGGAGACTGACCTTTTCCTCTCTCTCTGGAACATTAAAAAAAAAAAAAAAGAAACAATAAGGGCCTTGAAGATCGTTAATTCTATTTATTTCTCTCTTACATGCTGTTGCTGTTCTGTATTTAATTGTTTATATATATTTTTATTTAGTAGACTATTTATTTTTGAGACAGCTCTCACTCTGTTGCCCAGGCAGGAGTGCAGTGGTATGATTGGAGCTCATGCAGCCCCAAACTCCTGGGCTCTCACATAATCCTCCTGCCTTTGCCTCCTGAGTAGCTGGAACTACAGGCATGTGCCACCATGCCCAGCTAATTTTTTTAGATTTTGAAAGATGAGGTCTCACTCTGTTGCCCAGGCTGGTCTCAAACTCCTGACCTCAAGCAATCCTGCCACCTGTGCTTCCAAGGTGCTAGGATTACAGGTGTGAGCCTAGCCTAATAGATTTTATTTTTAGAGCACTTTTAGGTTTATAGAAAATTGAGCACATAGAGAGTTCCCATGTATTCCTTACCTAGTTTCCCTTATTGTTAACATTTTGCATTATTATTAGTGTGGTAGATTTGTTACAGCTGATGAACTAATACTGTTAGATCACTATTAGTTTTACTTTTTTAGAGACAGCGTACCATATTGTCACCCATGCTGGAGGACAGTGGTGTGATTACAGCTCATTGCAACCTCAAAATCCTGGGCTCAAGTGATCTTCCTGCCTCAGCCCTCCTGAGTGGCTGGGACTACAGGCATGCACCACCATGGCTGGCTTATTTTATTTTATTTTTTGAGTCAGAGTCTCACTGTGTCACCCGGGTAGAGTGTAGTGGCATCATCACACGTCACTGCTACCTCAAAACCTCAAACTCCTGAGCTCAAGCAATCCTCCTGCTTCAGCCTCCTGAGTAGCTGGGACTACAGGGGAGCGCCACCGTACCTAGCTATTTTTTTCTATTTTTGGTAGAAATGGGACGGGGGTGGGGGAGTGTCTCGCTTTTGCTCAGACTGGTCTTAAACTCCTGACCTCAAGCCGTCCTCCTGCCTCAGCCTCCCAGAGTGCTAGGATTACACGTGTGAGCCACTGCACCCAGCCTAATTTTATTTTACTTTTAAAAT
The DNA here is from genome assembly GCA_008750895.1 of Mirza zaza. Taxonomy (NCBI): domain Eukaryota; kingdom Metazoa; phylum Chordata; class Mammalia; order Primates; family Cheirogaleidae; genus Mirza; species Mirza zaza. The sequence goes on from VSMD01039514.1 coordinate 27,573, forward strand.
TTTTTATATTTTTACTATTTTGGTAGATTTGGGGTCTCATTATGTTGCCTAGGCTGGTCTTGAACTTCTGGCCTCAAGTGATCCTCCTGCCTCGGCTTCCCAAAGCTGGGGTTACAGGCATGAGCCACTGCGCCAGGCCTGATACGTTATTATTGACTAAAGTCCAAAGTTTACATTAGGGTCCACTCTTTGTGTTATACAGTTTCATAGGTTCTGAAAAAAGCAAAAAATATCAGGTATCTACCATTTGTATGTAGTATATATTTAAGGATCCACAGATTACAGATTCTTGTAATTTCATTTGTTTATTTATTTATTTAGAGACAGGGTCTTACTCTGTTGCCCTGGCTAGAGTGCAGTGGCATCATCATAGCTTACTCAACCTCCAACTCCTAGGCTCCAGCAGTCCTCCTGCCTCAGCCTCCCAAGTATCTGGGACTATAGATGTGTGCTACCACATCTGGCTAATTTTCGTATATTTTGTAGAGATGGGTCTTGGCTCTTGCCTAAGCTGGTCTCAAATTCCTGACCTCAAGGGATCCTCCTACCTCAGACTCCCAATGTGCTAGGATTACAAGCATGAGCCACCAGGCCCTGTTCTTAATTTTTAATTTTTATTTATTCATTTTGAGACAGAGTCTCGCTTTGTTGCCCAGGCTAGAGTAAGTGCTGTGGCATCATCCTACCTCACAGCAACCTCAATCTCCTGGGCTCAAGCAATCCTACTGCCTCAGCCTCCTGAGTAGCTGGGACTACAGGCATGCGCCACCATGCTCGGCTAATTTTTTTTTTGTATATATATTTTTAGTTGGTCAATTAATTTCTTTCTATTTTTAGTAGAGACAGGGTCTCGCTCAGGCTGGTTTCGATTGCTCCTGACCTCGAGCAATCCGCCTGCCTCGCCCTCCCAGAGTGCTAGGATTACAAGCGTGAGCCATCACGCCTGGCTTAATTTTTAATTTTTAAAACCTTTTTTGTAGAGACGAAGTCTAGATATGTTGCTCAGGTTGGTCTTGAACTCCTGGCCTCAAGCAATCCTCCCGCCAAGGCCTCCCAATGTGCTGGGATTAGAGGGGTTAACCACCATGGAAAATCTTACTTTATAATTTACTGTTCTTGCTTCCAACGCAAGAACACTCCTTTGCAGTTTAGAGCAATCTGAAAGGTCAGGAATACCAGTGTGAAAGCCTTCTTAGTTTGGGCTTATTAGCTTTAACTGTTGAAGTTCTCATGACTCAGTCAGACTCCTTGCTTTCTTCCCACCCCTAATATACTAGTTTTCTAGAATCTTTGCTGTTTAATTATAGATCATGAGTATGCTACATTAGCCATTAGATGTACATACACCTTGTGCTGAGGAGTGCTTACAGTCAAATGCCCACAGGAAGAGTGAATTTGGGTTAGTTATTTTGGAAAGTTTTTAAAATTTAACTGATAATTTCCTGTGCAGTTCGGGATACAGAGCTGAGAATGGGATTTTCATCATACAGTTTACTCTTTTCACATATCCTTTTTAAAACAAAGACTGCATATGCTGCAGAGTATATTGGAGTATGAATAACCTAGCTTTGATCCTATTATCTGCTAAGAAGTTAACTAGTTCTATGACTTGGGAGTCATCTTATTATCTGGGAGCTTCCAATTTAAAAAATTTATTTTTGGCTGAGTGTGGTGGCTCACACCTATGGTCCTAGCACTCTGGGAGGCTGAGGTGGGAGGGAGGATTGCTTGAGCTCAGAAGTTCAAGACCAGCCTGAGCAAGAGCAAAACCCCATCTCTATTAAAAATAGAAAAATTAGCTGTGCGTGGTGGTTTGCACCAGTAGTCCCAGCTACTCGGAAGGGTGAGGCAGAAGGATTACTTGAGCCCAGGAGTTTAAGTTTGCAATGAGCTGTGATGACACCATTGTACTCTACCTGGGGCAACAGAGCAAGACTGTCTCACAAAATAAATAAATAAATAAAAACAAAAAATTTATTTTTCATTTGAGATGGGGAAAATAAAATTCAAAAATTCCATTTAGGCATTAATAATATCAAAAAATGAGTAGTGGTATTAAAATATAAACCCTCAGGAACCAAGGCTGTATAGAACAAAATCTGCCAAAATTCTTTCTGTATTAAGCCATTCATTTACATATAGTGGTTTTTGGCAATTTGAGTTTTACAGAATAAAATAGCAGTGGTGGAAAATATTATAGGAGCAAGTAAAGTATCTTATTCTGCTCATTAATTATATTCTGATGATAACAATAAAATAGAGGTAGAGCATTTTTCTAAAAATATTCTCAAAGGAAGGATAATGTCTTTCCTAATCCTAATTAGATTAGGGAGATAAAGAGATTGGTCATTAAACTTCACTTTTTTTATTTTGATAAAATATCAGACCGTATTAACCATTTTTAAGTGTATAGTGGCATTAAGTACATTCACATTGTTATATAGCTGTCACCACCATCCATCTCTAGAACTTTTCATCTTCTGAAACTGAAACTCCATACCTATTAAATAATAACTCCTATTCCCCACTCTCCTCTCAGCCCCTGACAACCACCATTCTGTTTTCTGTCTCTATGAATTTGACTACTCTAGGTACCTCATGTGAGTGAAATCATACAGTATTTGTCCTTTTATTACTGGCTTATTTCACTCAGTGTAATGTCTTCAAGGTTCATCCGTGTTATAGGTTATGTCAGAATTTCCTTTTTAAGGCTGAGTATTATTCCATGTTATGCATATACTACATCTTGTTATCCATTCATCTGTCCATGTAAACTTGGGTTTATAGCTATTATTTACAATAGCTGAAAGGATTCACCTTCGGTGAATAATGCTGCCATGAACATAGCTGTACAAGTATCTCTTGGAGTCCCTGCTTTCAGTTCTTTTGGCTACATATCCAGAAGTGGAAATGCTGAATCATATTAAATTACACTCTTTTGTTAACGCTTGAGCTCCCCTCAGGCCTTATCATTGATAAGAGGCAGCCAAAAAATGTTGGTCCTTTTCTTTTAATAGTTTATATTCTGCAAAAACCTTAGGGGTCTCAGAAATTCTGTTAACATGTGCAAGTATACTAGTAATAATATTCAAATTGCAACTTAAAAAAAAAATTAGAGATGGGGTCTTGCTGTGTTGGCCCAGACTAGTCTCAAACTCCTGGTTCCAGGTGATCCTTCTGTCTCCCTAAATGCTGCAATAATAGGCATGAGCCACTGACCATGCCTGGCCTCAAATTGCAACTTTGTGAATAGTATTATTGGCCCGATAAAGAACTAAGCCATCACGTAACTTGATGAGTTATATAGGATAGCCTTTTATTTTAATCAAAGCATATGTTAAGAGCTGGGCGTGGTGGCTCACGCCTGTAATCCTAGCAGTCTGGGAGGCTGAGGCGGGCGGATCACTCAAGGTCAGGAGTTCGAAACCAGCCTGAGAAAGAGCGAGACCCCATCTCTACTATAAATAGAAAGAAATTAATTGGCCAACTAAAAATATATAGAAAAAACTAGCCAGGCATGGTGGCACATGCCTGGGTTCTGCTTGAACCTAGAAATTTGAGGTTGCTGTGAGCCAGCTGATGCCATGGCACTGACTCAGCCTGGGCAACAAAAATAAGACTCTGTCTCAAAAAAATTAAAAAAGCATATGTTAATTTTTAGAATGGTAACAGCAAATGATCATCCCAATTTGCTATACTAAAATTTTATTTTAAAATTGAGTATTAAATTTTATTTATTTTAAAATTTTGTTTTAAATATGAGTGTAGCTGGGCATGGTGGCACACACCTGTAGTCCCTGCTATTTGGGAGGCTGAGGCAGTAGAATCACTTGAGCCCAGGAGTTGGAGGTCAGCCTGAGCAACATAGTGAGACACCCTGTCTCTGAAAAAAAAGTTGAGTATAACCTTAAATATTAAGTCCTGTGAAGACTGGTGATGTTGCCCACATAAAGATAACAGGCTGCTAGGATCTGTTGTAGTGGATATTAGCTATATGACTGGTAACTTTGCTTCTACAAATGGTAAATATGAGACTGTTATCATATAAACTGCTGCCATAGTTGGTGTTCATTTAGTTCCTATTTTGCCAGATTCCAGAGAACTACTAAGGACTGTGAAATTAAAATATAACCTGGGCCGGGCGTGGTGGCTCAAGCCTGTAATCCTAGCTCTCTGGGAGGCCGAGGTGGGCGGATCGTTTGAGCTCAGGAGTTTGAGACCAGCCTGAGCAAGAGCGAGACCTCATCTCTACTATAAATAGAAAGAAATTAATTGGCCAACTAATATATATAGAAAAATTAGCCGGGCATGGTGGCACATGCCTGTAGTCCCAGCTACTTGGGAGGCCGAGGCAGCAGGATTGCTTGAGCCCAGGAGTTTGAGGTTGCTGTGAGCTAGGCTGACGCCACGGCACTCACTCTAGCCTGGGCAATAAAGTGAGACTCTGTCTCAAAAAAAAAAAAAATATATAACCTGAAGGGCCAGCTGATTTCAAGAGATGGTACCTCTAGTTCAGGATACCTTTTGTTATTAACTTTAGCAGCCAGATTTATGTATGTATGTATGTATATATTTATAGACAGAGTCTCACTCTGTTGCCTGGGCTAGTGTGCCGTGGTGTTAGCCTAGCTCACAGCAAACTCAAATTCCTGGGCTCAAGCAATCCTTCTGCCTCAGACTCCCAAGTAGCTGGGACTATATGCATGCGCCACCATGCCAGGCTAATTTTTTCTATATATTTTTAGTTGGCCAATTAATTTCTTTCTATTTTTAGTAGAGATGGGGTCTCGTTCTTGCTCAGGCTGGTTTCGAACTCCTGAGCTCAAACCATCTACCCACCTTGGTCTCCCAGAGTACTAGGATTATAGGTGTGAGCCAACGTGCCGGCCTAGCAGCCACATATAATGTTCAACTTTAGCAGAAGCTATTAGCATCAAACTAATTTATCCAATCTCTATTTTATTAACAATTGACTAGCTAGAGCAAAACACAGAGTAGTCATTAATTTCTTTTGAAAAGCCATTTGACCTACTTTTATCTGGAAAAGAAGGAAAAGAGACATAATAGCCATATTGAAATCTTAGTATCTAAATTTTCTAGCAGTTCATTTTAACCAACTTTTATCATGCCTGTACTGTGTTATGGGAGATTAAAAAAAAAAACAAAAACAACCAGATGCACTAAATACTCTTGAGGCACTTATAGTTAGGCAAACATGGACTCAGATGTCTGTGGCACATAGCTGAGGATGAATATGGTGATATAAAGGTATTATGAACCCAAAAGAAGGGAGTGTAATTTGTTCATTGTATGTTGCTCAGAGTGCAGAATTAAGATTACTGTATATATTTTTTATTTTTTATTTATTTATTTATTTATTTATTTATTTTTTGAGACAGAGTTTCACTTTGTTGCCCAGGCTAGAGTGAGTGCCGTGGCATCAGCCTAGCTCACAGCAACCTCCAACTCCTGGGGTCAAGCAATCCTACAGCCTCAGCCTCCTGAGTAGCTGGGACTACAGGCATGTGCCACCATGCCCAGCTAATTTTTTCTATATATATTAGTTGGCTAATTAATTTCTTTCTATTTATAGTCGAGACGGGGTCTCGCTCTTTCTCAGGCTGGTTTCAAACTCCTGACCTTGAGCAATCCGCCCACCTCGGCCTCCCAGAGTGCTAGGATTACAGGCGTGAGGCACCGCGCCCAGCCAAGATTACTGTATGTAAACAACCTAAGAAAAATTCTGATAAAATATTATTACAAATAAGTCAAAGAATGATTAGTACATAATATCTTGGTTTTGAAGCTTGTTAGCAAAAAAGCTTAGTGTCTAGGGCAAAAGCTCTTTTCAAAAGAATTAATTTCGATTAGTTAATATGTTCATATAGTACAAATTTCAGAAGATTTCAGAAATATACAGTGAAACAACTCTTTTATATTTTTTCTTTATCCACATGGTTTCTTTCTTTGAAGACAACTATTACTAGTAGTTTGTTATATTCAAGTTATATATCTGTGAATACATATGTATATTTATCCCCTCCATTTTTTAAAATACAAAGATAAATATATTACATACACTATTGTGTATTTTGCTTTTTGTGCTTAGAATATTTCAGAAATTGTTTTATATTAGTGGATATAGAGCTTCCTTGTTCTGCTGCTTAGCATTACATTGTATGACTGAACCATCATTTAACCAGTTTCCAGTTGATGGATGCTTAGATGGACAACAGTGTTTTGTTGATGAAAGCAGTGCTGTAGTGAATAGGTTTGTATATAATATCATTTCACACATATTCATATATATCTACAGATAAATCTCTAGAAGTAGAATTGTCACACCAAAGGATATAAGCATTTGTAATTTTAATAGATACAGCCACATTCTTCTCCATAGAGAGTGAATGAGCACACATTTGTTTTCCCATAGTCATGGCAAGGGAGTCCATGGACAGACATCAGGGCCCTTAAATCCTGTTAAATGATAGGTAAATATTTGTATATGTGTATGGATTTATTTTTTATTTTTTGGAAAGTGTCTACAGTTTTACATTCTTAAAAAGTTCTATGACTCAGAATAGGTTAAAGAAGTCACTGTCTGGTAGTTAGTGGTCCTGAATTAAACACATTGTTTTGTATGGTATTTCTCTTTTACAGAAAGAAAGAATTTGAGCAGAAGCTATATAAGTAATGGAGATGTTGTGTAGGGTGTCACTGTGTAAGAGACTGAACTAAATCTGATTCCCAACCTTTTATTGTTCTTCCTTCTACTCTCTGGGAAAGCCATGTTTTAAAGGGCTTTTTTTCCTGTTAAATTGAACTTTCTAAGCTATACTTCATTAAACCAATTTTATTAATCAGAGCTTTAGAGTAGTATGAAGTGAGTTTCACTTACAAGGAGTTGAAATCCTTTCATTTTTTTAGGAGTTGATAAAAATTTTAGCTAAAGTCAAGTCAATTAGACATTTTAAATTGGCTGTGTAGATGAAAAATAATTCAGAGACTTCCGTTATTATCTCTTGGACCTACTGGGGATCTGAGGAACAAACATCTGTACCAGATGTCTTCTAGGTTTCTTTTGAGTGTGTGTTCTCTTTCTTTCTCTCTCTGTCTCTGTCTCTCTGTGTGTGTGTAAAATATATTCTGAGGTTTAAATGAGAAGGACTCAACTGTTAGTTCTGCTGCAACAAATACTATTACAGGTAAAATTTTACCATGACAGATTCTACATGGCTTTCATATTTTGGGATAATGAAATTAGTTTGTAATGTGCATGTTACTGAAAGTCACAATTCCTAGTTTGTAGGTCCTGGAGAGAAAGCAGTAGCCTTCTATAATGAATTAGAAAGTTAAAAGATGTATTTTACTTAAAGATAGTTGATGGTGTTATATAAAGTCCTGCCTTTTTAAATACTATGTTATTATTTGGTGGTTTATTTTGAAAGAAGATTTTTTTCTGGAAATGATTAAAATATTTTTACATGGGGAATAACGAGATGGACCTATATTTCATGCTAGATACTAGCACAAAAGTTGAAAGGTTTGAACTGTTGATCAGCTTCTGGCTCTTATCTGTTAATAGCACTCAATAAGGAAAAAGTTTTAAAAATTACTGTGTACTCTGGACCAGAACTGAAAGAACTGTTTGTTGTACAGAATTATTTGTTGTTGATAAGTTATTTTAACGAGTTCTTCAAAGTTTTATTTATTCCTAAAATACAAACTTAGAACAAAATTCTTATTATGGGGCTGCCATTCCTGCATCCTCTAACTTCTGGGCTTGAGTGATCCTCCTGCCTCAGCTTCCCAAGTGTCTGGGACTACAGGCACACACCACTGTGCCCAGCTTATGTTATTGATTTCTAATAATATTCAAATTTTTTGAAGGCTATGATAAATTAAATATGCAAACCACTAAAAAAACAAAGCAGATAGCTAATAATCCCTTAGTGGAGATTAAATGGAACACTTAAAAATATATATACCCCAATCCTAAAGAATGAAGGAAAAGAGGAAAAAGAAACAAAAGATATTACAAATAGGGAAAAAGTTTGCAATAGGCTAGATTTAAACCCAGCTATCTTGATAATTAAATAAATTGTAAATTATCTAGCACTCCAAGTAAAAGAGAATGTCAAATTAAATCAAAAACCAAGATCTAGCTATATGCTGTCTATAAGAAACCCACGACATTTTTAACCTGTATCTTTATATTTAAAAGAATGGAAAAAGATACTATATAAAGACTATATTAAACACTAGTATAAAAAAGCCAGAGCAACTAGATTTGTTATAGACAAAAGAGACGTCAGAACAAGGAAAATATTACTAAGGGTAACAAAGTACATTTCGTATGAAAGAAGGATGCATTTATTGAGAAGATACAGCAGTCCTAAATGTGTATGCATCCAATAACAGAGCAAAGCAAAAATTCATAGTTGAAAGGAGAAATAGACAAAATCCACAATTATAGTTGGAAATTGCAACATTCTCTCTCAGTAATTGATAGAACAAGCAGGCAAAAAAATTAGTAAGGATATAGAAGATTTGGACAATAATCTCAATGGACTGTACCTAATTGACATTTACGGAACACTCTGCCCACATTCTTTTCAAGTGCACATGGAACATTTACCAAAATAGACCATATGCTGGGCTATAAAACACATTTCAACAAATTTAATAAGATTGAAATCATGTAGAGACTACTCTGACTACAACAGAATTAAATAAGAATTCAAAAAGAAAAAGATATCTGGAAAATCTTCAGATTTGAAAGTAAAATAATACACTTCAAAATAACCTTTGGATCAAAGAAGAATTCACAAGGGAAATTAGAAAATATTTATTTATAACTCAATGAGAATGAAAACACAGTATATCAAAATTTGTGGGATACAGCTAACACTCCGATAGAAGGAAACTTAGAGCTTTAAAACCAAAGTCTAAAATCAGTGACCCAACATTCTGTCTTTAGAAGCTAGACAAAGAGCTATCTAAGTAGGAAAGAAATAAGAACGAGGTCAAGTAAAGAAAATAGAAAATCTAAATAACCTTATATTCATTAAAGAAATTGGATTTGTAACTGACAGTCTTCCCACAAAGAAAAGTCCAAACCACACGACTTTATTGGTTAATTTTATAAAAAACTTAAGAAATGATACCGATTTTTTACAAATTTCAGAAAACATTTATGAGGCCACCATTGCATTACCTTGATACCAAACTAGACAAAGACTTTAGTAAAAAAGAAAACTACAGTTTAATATCCCTCAATATAGGTGCAAAAACATTAACAAAAGTATTAGCAAATTTTATAATCCTAGTACTCTGGGAGGCCGAGGTGGATGGATCCCTCAAGGTCAGGAGTTCGAAACCAGCCTGAGCGAGACCCCGCCTCTACTAAAAATAGAAAGAAGCTAATTGGCCAACTAAAAATATATATACAAAAAATTAGCCGGGCATGGTGGCACACGCCTGTAGTCCCAGCTACTCGGGAGGCTGAGGCAGTAGGATCGCTTGAGTCCAGGAGATTGAGGTTTCTGTGAGCTAGGCTAACGCCATGGCACTCACTCTAGCCTGAGCAACAAAGTGAGACTCTGTCTCAAAAAAAAAAAAAAAAAGTATTAGCAAATTTAATCTAGCAATGAATGAAAAGGATAATACATTTTGATCAATTGAGTTATCTCAGTTGTATGGTTGATTTAACATTTGAAGCCACTGTAATTCACCATATTAATAGAATAAAGGAGAAAAGCTTAAGTGACCTCATAATAGATACTTAAAAAGTATTTGACAAACTTCAACACTTATTTGATTAACATCATACTTATGGTGAAAGATTTAATGTTTTTTACTTAAAATGCAGAACAAATCAAGGATATTTGTTCTCACAACTTCTATTCAACATATTCTGAAGGTTCTAGCCAGTGCAAAAAGGCAAGGAAAAGGAATAAGCTTACAGATTAGAAAGGAAAAGTACAACTGTGTTTATATGTTAGATGTGTTATAGATGTTATGATTGTGCACATAGTAAGTCCTAAGTAAGCTATAAAACTATTAGAGTTTAAGTTTTGCTAGGATACAGATCAATTAACAAAAACCAATGGTATTTCTTATATTAGCAATGAACAATTGGCAAATGAAAACAGTGTCATTTACAATAGCACAAATAATATCCAATAAAAAAATAATTCCCAAGAACAGAACAATGAGAATATTTCTTAGAGTTCCTTGTAATAGAAGTTACCTTTATTCTCATTTCATGGATGAAGACATTGCAGAGGATTAAAGAACATTCATTTGTTTATAAGTATGCCTTTATAAACATCCACTATGTAATAGATAATTGTTCCAGGGATATGGCATTGAATAAAAACATTGGTCCCTGCCCTCATGGAGTTTATAATCTAATGGAAATTGAAGGGAGAAATAAATTAAGGGTACTGAGTTTCTAGTTTTGGCTTAGCATTTTTCGATTTAGTTTGAATAGTTTAAAGCCTTGAATAGTTGAAAGCCTTTACCGTTAGCCATGCAGGGTGGCTCTTGTCTGTAATCCCAGCTACTTGGGAGGCTGAGGGTAGAGGATCCCTTCAGTGCAAGAGTTCAAGACCACCAGCCTGGGCAACATAGCAAGACCTGAGCTCTACAAAAAATTAAAGAATTAGCTGGGCCTGGTGGTGCATGCCTGTAACCACAGTTACTTGGGAGACTCGGATGGATCCCTTGAGCCCAGGAATTCAAGGCTGGAGTTAGCTGTGATTGTACCATACAGAGTGAAACCCTGTCTCTTAAAAAAAAAAAAAAAGCCTTTACCTTTTAGGTAAATCTTTAAATACTATGACTTGTTGAATAATTTGGTCCCTAGCTGGCAAATTATTTGATTGTATTAAGTCATTAAATGTGAAATGTCCGATTTCAAATCTGAAGTTTAGTTTATTATATCTCAAACAAGAAGCAGTACAGTTAATCAAAGTATGTATCTAAACTATCAACACAGTTTTGCCCTCTTAATGGTAGCTTGTTTGTGCAGCAGCGAAGAAGCCTAGAGAGCAAGGGCCGATGAAATAAAGAACAGTTTTCCCCAGCTTGTTGAGAATTGAATAGATTTTTTTGTAAGAAATGGTCCAAAGTCTTCAACATTTGAAAGAATGAGGATGTACCTTTACAATAAAAACAAAACAAGAAGTGAAATGTCACAGATATTAAAAGTAAAATGTCACAGATATTAACTGTCATACTTAAGGAAATCGAATATTTCATACTTAATAACCTAAATAATATATGCTTGGCAGTATATATGGTGGTTGAAACTGGTTGGCTTGATTGGTTAAAGTTTCATGCAGGACTCCCGTATAGGGGAAAAGAGGTAACTAATCTGTGAGCACCAACTATATTTCAGGTACCATATTAACTACCCAATATATAGCATTGTTTTATTTAATCCTTATAATATCCCTAAGGTAGGTGGTTTTTCCTCTTTTATCACAGATGAGAAGACCAGAGCTCATAGAACTTAAGTGATTTGCCCAGTTTCGTACACTGGTTCAATGATTCAGTCCCACACTAAAAGTCAGTATATCTGACTTTATACACTGTCGATACCGGCTGTTCTCAGTCACTTTTTTGTTGGTAATACCCCTGGGCCATCCCATTCTTTCCCACTCAGGAATGCAAGTAAGGGAGATTAATTTTTTATAGTGCTAATTTTGAATCTATTTGTTATTTTAGAAAAAGCACATCACTCACAAGAAAAACACTGTTGGTGATTTCTTGTGATACTTCCCACAGCTGATACATTAAGACACTAGTTTTAAAGTGGTTTTAATATACTTTAGTACAAGTCACTGTCTATTTCAAGTGCCGAGTTAGTTTAATTCTGAGCCATGAACCTGTGCCTTAGAAATATGTGCTGTAATCTAGTTAAGAGTCTGTACATGAATTATACCAAATGTACTTCCATCCTTGTGTGATAGGTTAGTATTGTAATGTTTGGAATCAGCAGATGAGATCACCATGCCCTGGTGGAAAAATTCCCAGCTGTTTTTCCCAACCTAATAGGTGGAAACTGGAAAGAAAGCTAAGATTTGTGTGTAGGAGGTGGAGTTATTGATTATATAAACTTAAAGTTTCTATCTTCTCGCCCTTAAAGGTCGATAAGGGATATTAGTGATGTCTGCCTAGCTCTTTACAGAAAAGGAAACTGAGGCTTAGAGAGAGCAGTTGACTTGCTAAAGCTTGAGTCACAGTCAGGTGCCACGACTGGAAGTTAGACTCCTGCATCTTAGCATTATGCCAATATTTTGGACTTTGCAGTAGCAATTTTGTTACGCTGTTTACTACCAGAGATGGCAGTAGGATTTGTTCCTCATATATTAAGTAATGTTCTCTTCATTACAGTAAAAGCTAGGAACCTAAACTTAACTGGGCATCAAGCTTTCTTCAGGCTTACATACCTCTTGGGCATTTTAAATCTGGATTTTGTCGATTTTTGTATTTTTCTTCTTATTTCTTTATTTATTTGTTATAGGTGAGGTCTTACTCTGTTGCCCAGGCTAGAGTGAAGTGGTGTAATAATAGCTCACTGCAGACTTGAACTCCTGGACTCAAGCAATATTCCTGTCTCAACGTGTAAAGCAGCAGGGGCTATAGGAATGTACTACCACACCAGACTAATTTTTCTATTTTTTGTAAAAATGGGATCTTGCTATATTGTCCAGGCTGGTCTTGAATTTCTGCCCTGAAGCAGTCTTCCTGCTTCAGCTTCCTGGAGTGCTGGGATTACAGGTGTGATCTACTGTACCCAGCATATTTTTGTTTTGTTTCGTTTTTGAGACAGAGTCTTGCTCTGTTGCTCTGGCTAGAGTGCCATGACATCAGCCTACCTCAAAGTAACCTCAAACTCCTGGGCTCAAGCAATCCTCCTGCCTCAGCCTCCCAAGTAGCTGGTACTACAGGCGAGTGCCACCATGGCCAGCAATTTTTTCTATGGCTGTTACTATACTTACAGAGTGATGTAACCATTATCACAATTTTAGAACATTTTCATCACCCTAAAAAGAAACCCTACCTCATTAGCCCTCAGATGTGGTTTGGCCAGGTGGCTCACACCTGTAATCCTAGCACTCTGGGAGGCCCAGGCAGGAAGATTGCTTGAGCTCAGGAGTTTGAGACAAGCCTGAGCAAGACTGAGATGCCATCTCTACTAAAATTAGAAAAATTAACAGGCGTCATGGAGTGCGCTCGTAGTCCAGCTACTCAGGAAGCTGAGGCAGGAGGAACCCTAGATCCCAGGAGTTTGAGACTGCTTTGAGCTAAGCTGATGCTACAGCACTCTACCCAGAGCCAGACTGACAGAGTAAGACTCTATCTTAAACTAACAAACAAACAAACAACTCCATCCCTCCCAGCTTTAGGCAACTACTAATCTACTTGTTGTCTCTGTGGATTTGCTCATTCTGGGCATTTCATGTAAATGGGATCATGTACTGTGTGATCCTTTATGACTGGCTTTTTTCACCTAGCATAGTGTTTTCAAGGTTCATTCATGTTATAGCATAGATCAGTACTGCTTTTTATTGCCAAATAATATTCCAATTGTATACAAACCACATTTGTAAACAGAACCACATTTTGTTTATCCATTTATCAATTGATATACATTTGATTGTTCCCATATTTTGGCTTTTAGGAATAATGGTGCTATGAACATTAATGTACACATTTTTCTTGCACGTATGTTTTCATTTCTCTAGGGTATTGCTTTGAGTGGAATTGCTGGGTCTCAAGGTAACTCTTTGTTTAACCTATTGAGGAACTGCCTGACAGCTTTCCAAAGCAGCTGCACCATTTTATATCTCCACCAGCATTTTATGAAAGTTAAAATTTCTCCATATTCTCACCAACATTTGTTATTATCTGTCTTTTGGATTATATGCACCAGATTGTGAGTGAATTATGTGGACTCTCATAGGCAGGTTTCTAGGACAGTAGACGGTCTGAGGGTGTCTTGTTGATGTTGAGCTCTCATGTTCCCTGGAAATGGAGGTTATTAAATTACACACTGGGGATTTGTCACAACTGAAATATTACTAAAAATCATTAATATTAGTTAAGAATTTTCTTGACAATATACTGTGATATTTTTATTTGTTTACTATACAAAGTCACTTGTTTAAAATATCACCCTGCTTTTGGCCAAAATTAAGGGGAACTAAAAAATGGACTTCATCATTATATCTGTGCCACCCAAACATGTCTGTCACTATTATTAGAGTTAAGCCAGTTGATTCAGTTGAACAGTTCGTCTGGTTTTCTAGATTAGTTAGCTTCACTTAGAGTCAAGGTGTCAAGTTTGGTTATCATAGTTAGTAGAGACAGGGTCTTGCTCTTGCTCAGGCTGGTCTCGAACTCGTGACTTCAAGCAATCCTCCCACCTTGGCCTCCCAGAGTGCTAGGATTACAGGCATGAGCCACCGCACCTGGCCAACAATCCCTTTTAAGCTGTCAGTTTAGTCTAAGGAGGAAATGAAGACTTTAGAAACTCAGCAAATGTTGATCATTTAAACTTTTACAGGAGTGAAAGAGTAACAACATATGGCCCTTATTCTACAAGTGTTTTTAGTTTATATGGGCTTCCTTCTTGTGCTGAAGGGCTGTTGTCAATATTTGCATCTGAACCTGTTTTCATAGGTTTTTTTAATTTAATTTAATTTTTTTTTTTGAGACAGTCTCTGGCCTCCCAAAGTGCAAGGCCACTGCACCTGGCCTAATTATAGTACAGTATTAGCACCAGGAAACTGATGTTGGTACAATTTACAGGATTTATTCAAATTTAAAGTTCTACATGCATCATTCATGTGTATGTATGTACACTAATAAGCAATTTTATCACTTGTGTAACTTCTTGTAACCACCAAGATGTTCAGTACTCCATCACCACAAGGCTCTTCCCTGCTGCTCCTTGGTAGCCACACCTGCCTTCTCTGCCTTGAAACCCTCATTTCTGACGACCAGTAATCTGTTTTCTATCTCCATAATTTCATTATTTCAAGAATGTTTATATATATATAATACATATATATACACAATACATTTACACATGTGTCGTAAAGTACACAGCCTTTTGAGATTGGCTCTTTTTCACTCAGCATGATTCCTTTGATCCAAGTTATTACATATATGAATAGGTTGTTCCTTTTTATTGCTATGTGGTATTCCACAGTATGGATATACTACAGTTTGTTTAACCATTCATCCATTGAAGGACATGTGGTTTGTTTTCGGTTTTTGGCCTTTATGAACATTCATGTACAGGTTTTTATATCAATATATTTTTCTTTATCTGGAATAAGGGCTCATGAGTATAATTGCTGGGTCATATAATGTTAAGAATATTTTTAGTTTTAAAAGAAACTGTCAGGCCGGGTGCGGTGGCTCACGCCTGTAATCCTAGCTCTCTGGGAGGCCGAGGTGGGCGGATCATTTGAGCTCAGGAGTTCGAGACCAGCCTGAGCAAGAGCGAGACCCCATCTCTACTATAAACAGAAAGAAATTAATTGGCCAACTAATATATATAGAAAAAATTAGCCGGGCATGGTGGCGCGTGCCTGTAGTCTCAGCTACTCGGGAGGCTGATGCAGAAGGATTGCTTGAGCCCAGGAGTTTGAGGTTGCTGTGAGCTAGGCTGACGCCACGGCACTCACTCTAGCCTGGGCAATAAAGTGAGACTCTGTCTCAAAAAAAAAAAAATAAAAGAAACTGTCGAACAAAAAGACTGTATGTACCTTTTTCCATTCTCACCAGAGTGTATGAGTGATTCAGTTTCTCTACATCCTTGCCAGCATTTAGTGTTGTTGCTTTTTTTGTTTGTTTTAGCAGTTCTGATAGGTGTATGATAAAATGTCATTGTGGTTTAAATTTGTATTTCCCCAATGGCTAATGATTTTCAACATCTCTTCTTGTGCTCATTAGTCATCTTTACATTCTCTTTGGGTGAAATGTCTGTTTATGTCTTTTGCCAGTTTTCTAATTAGGTTCTTTAGATAGTCTAACTTCAAGTCTTTTCATGGATATGTGGTTTGCAAACATTTTCTTATAGTCAGTAATTTGTCTCTTCATCCTATTTACAGGGTCTTAAACTGAGTAAAATTTTTACTTTTGATAAGGTTACATTTATCAGTTTTTCCTCTTTATTGATCAAGTTTTGGATGTCAAGTCTAAGAGCTGTTTGCCTTATCCTAGGTTGTGAAGATTTTTCTACCTTTTTTCCTAATAGTTTTATGTTTAAATTCTTGACCCATTTTGAGGTAATTTTTTTAATAAGGTGTGAAGTTTGAGTCAAGTTTAAGTGTCTTTATTCCTTTTTTCTTTTTTTGCCTGTGGATATCTAATTGTTCTAGCACTATTTACTAAAAAATTTTTAATTTTCAGTTTATTATAATTATATAATATATTGAATTGCTTTTGCACCTTTGTCAAAAATCAGCTGGACAAATTTATGTGGGTCTGTAAGGATTTAATCCTCAACTGTGAGGATTAAATGTACTAATAATAGAATGCAATATGGAATGCTTCGCCCATAGAAATACTGCATAAGTGTTGGTTATTACTTTACAGTAGGAAATAAAAATTTTTTAAAAAGCATTTGGATACACTCAGTAGCCATCCTTACTTTCTAATTTTATTTTATTTTATATTTTTAATTAGTTTATTTTGAGACAGGGTCCTGCCCTGTTGCCCAGGCTAGAGTGCAGTGGCATCATCATAGCTCACTGTAACCTCAAACTCGAGGGCTCAAGCGATCCTCCTGCCTCAGCCTCCTGAGTAGCTAGCCCTACAGGCATGTGCCACCATTCCTGGCTATTTTTTTTTTTTTTAAATTTTGTAGAGATGAGTCTTGTTGTATTGCCCACGCTGGTCTCAAACTCCTGGCCTAAGCAGTCCTCCTGCCTCACCCTCCCAAAGTCCTGGGATCATATGTGTTGACCCACCTCACCTGGCAACTTTGTTCTTTTTTTTTTGAGACAGAGTCTCACTTTATTGCCCAGGCTAGAGTGAGTGCCGTGGCGTCAGCCTAGCTCACAGCAACCTCAAACTCCTGGGCTCAAGCAATCCTGCTGCCTCAGCCTCCCAAGTAGCTGGGACTACAGGCATGTGCCACCATGCCCGGCTAATTTTTTCTATATATATTAGTTGGCCAATTAATTTCTTTCTATTTATAGTAGAGATGGGGTCTCGCTCTTGCTCAGGCTGGTCTCGAACTCCTGAGCTCAAACGATCCGCCCACCTCGGCCTCCCAGAGAGCTAGGATTACAGGCTTGAGCCACCATGCCCGGCCGCAACTTTGTTCTTTTTCGAGATTGTTTTGGCTATTCAGGGCATTAAGTTTTTAATGGTAAAGCACTAGAGAAGTTACCTGAAAATGAAGAACACAATGTTCTCTATGATGATTTTTTTATGTTGTTTTATTCAGTGCAGTAATGTGTGAAACTAGTAAGTACAAATTGTAGAAAGGATGAAAAAACTTATTTACAAATGCTATGATTTTATACCTGGACAGCTAAATCAAAAGGAGCATACTGAAAAGTGATTAGGAAGAAGAAGACTGGCTAAATGAAAAACATGAAAATTAACAGTTCCTGGCCGGGCGCCGTGGCTCATGCCTGTAATCCTAGCACTCTGGGAGGCCGAGGCGTGCGAATTGCTCAAGGTCAGGAGTTCAAAACCAGCCTGAGCGAGACCCTGTCTCTACTATAAAAATAGAAAGAAATTAATTGGCCAACTAATATATATATATATATATATATATATATATATATAAAAATTAGCCAGGCATGGTGGCGCATGCCTGTAGTCCCAGCTACTCGGGAGGCTGAGGCAGGAGGATCGCTTGAGCCCAGGAGTTTGAGGTTGCTGTGAGCTAGGCTGATGCCATGGCACTCACTCTAGCCTGGGCAACAAAGCGAGACTCTGTCTCAAAAAAAAAAAAAACAAAACAGTTTCTGTATGTCAGCAGTATCAAAAATAGGAAAAATTGACTCCTAATTGTAATAGCTTCATATATACAAAGAAGATGCCACAGTGCTGAATGGCAGTTAAACCTTGATGGTCTGTAGGCCTTTATGCCTTTGGGGTTTAATCTTACCTGGGGATAGTAACTAAGCCAATAGTCCTGAATAGACTCAACTCTATAAAGCTGAGAATTGGGAAGGGGCAAGCCCAAATGTGTGGTACTGGGAAAACAGCTCACAAGTCCAAGGCATAGGACACAACTGAGCCACTTGTTTTGAGTTAGAGCTGTGAAAAGCTACCTGCAAGAAATGGAAACTCTAATCTTGCATGGAAATCCAGGGCAGGAAAGCTAATGTATAAAAGTATTTGGAAATGCTGAATGTTATAGGGCAGTGGCAAAAGCAGTCGTTAAACTACCCCTTAAGGGACTGCTCCTTAATCTGAAACGCGGAGGACCCTCCCAGAGTTGAATATGAATTCATACAAAACTTGCAAAGCACCTTATTAAAAAGATGCAACATAAGGAGAATTTACAATTGAAGAACTAACAATAATACAGCAGTCTTCAACTCCTAACTTGTCCCAATGAGAATATAAAAAAATAAAAATTAATAAAATAAAACAGTGGCCAGGGGCGGTGGCTCAAGCCTGTAATCCTAGCTCTCTGGGAGGCCGAGATGGGCGGATCGTTTGAGCTCAGGAGTTCGAGACCAGCCTGAGCAAGAGCGAGACCCCATCTCTACTATAAATAGAAAGAAATTAATTGGCCAACTCATATATATAGAAAAAATTAGCCGGGCATGGTGGCACATGCCTGTGGTCCCAGCTACTTGGGAGGCTGAGGCAGTAGGATTGCTTGAGCCCAGGAGTTTGAGGATGCTGTGAGCTAGGCGGACGCCACGGCACTCACTCTAGCCTGGGCAATAAAGTGAGACTCTGTCTCAAAAAAAAAAAAATAAAAATAAAAAAAAATAAAATAAAATAAAACAGTAATCTGAAAAAAGACTTATTTATTACCCTCAGTGCCCTTAATTTTGATACAAATATGATCTAATATACAGTTCATATTTAGTTTCTACTTTGTTCCAATAATGTCTTTTGC
Organism: Mirza zaza; assembly: GCA_008750895.1. NCBI lineage: Eukaryota > Metazoa > Chordata > Mammalia > Primates > Cheirogaleidae > Mirza > Mirza zaza. Next base: position 46,690 of record VSMD01039514.1, read on the forward strand.
TTTGTTTTTAAACCCATGGTCAAAGTTCATGCATTGAATTTAGCCTGTCTTTAGAGCGTTCTTTAGTTCACTTTTCCTTCCTTTTGTTTGTTTTTTTGATGATAGTGACTTTTTTGAAAGATTATGAACATTTCATTTTGCCTAAAAGTCTTTTATTAGCTCTCCTATTAGACAGTAAGCTCTTTGAGAATAAGGAATATATCTCACTTATCCTTGCCAATTAAATTTGATAATTTTATAATATAACGATTTGGGACAGTGTGCTTCAGAAGAAGATGGGTACAGGAGGATTAAATAATTATTAATATTTTTTTCCTTTTGTTTGTTTTTTTGAGACAGAGTCTCACTTTGTTGCCCAGGCTAGGGTGAGTGCTGTGGCATCAGCCTAGCTCACAGCAACCTCAAACTCCTGGGCTCAAGCAATCCTGCTGCCTCAGCCTCCTGAGTAGCTGGGACTACAGACATGTGCCACCATGCCCGGCTAATTTTTTCTATATATATATATTAGTTGGCCAATTAATTTCTTTCTATTTATAGTAGAGATGGGGTCTCGCTCTTGCNTAATATTTTTTTCCTTTTGTTTGTTTTTTTGAGACAGAGTCTCGCTTTATTGCCCAGGCTAGAGTGAGTGCCATGGCGTCAGCCTAGCTCACAGCAACCTCAAACTCCTGGGCTCAAGCAATCCTGCTGCCTCAGCCTCCCAAGTAGCTGGGACTACAGACATGTGCCACCATGCCCGGCTAATTTTTTCTATATATATATATTAGTTGGCCAATTAATTTCTTTCTATTTATAGTAGAGATGGGGTCTCGCTCTTGCTCAGGCTGGTCTCGAACTCCTGAACTCAAAGGATCCGCCCACCTCGGCCTCCCAGAGAGCTAGGATTACAGGCTTGAGCCACCCGGCCCGGCCTGCCCGGCTAATTTTTTCTCTATATATATTAGTTGGCCAATTAATTTCTTTCTATTTATAGTAGAGACGGGGTCTCGCTCTTGCTCAGGCTGGTTTCAAACTCCTGATCTTGAGCGATCTGAACACTGGGCCTCCCAGAGTGCTAGGATTACAGGCGTGAGCCACTGCGCCCGACCAATACTTTTTTCCTTTTGGTTAGACACACCTAGGGGACCACAAGGATTCTTGTGCTTCTTACATTGATATTTCAAACACTGTAGTGTATACTACTGTACACTTTATAGTTTATTTCATTATTAATAATTGCTAATAAAATAGGCTTTTCAGGGCCGAGCATGGTGGCTCACGCCTGTAATCCTAGCTGGGAGGCCGAGGCGAGCAGATCACTCAAGGTCAGGAGTTCGAAACCGGCCTGAGCTAGAGTGAGACCCTGTCTCTACTAAAAATAGAAAGAAATTAATTGGCCAACTAAAAATATATAGAAAAAATCAGCCAGGCATGGTGGCACATGCCTGTAGTCCCAGCTACTAGGAAGGCTGAGGCAGGAGGATTGCTTGAGCCGAGGAGTTTGAGGTTGCTGTGAGCTAGGCTGACGCCACGGCACTCACTCTAGCCTAAGCAACAGAGTGAGACTCTGTCTTTAAAAAAAAAAAAAGGCTTTTCAGTCCTCTCCTGTACTCATAACTCTTGCCATTTCTTTTTGAAAATGAGGGATATTTGGTGGTAAAGTGTGTAGTTAAAATGCAGTATATGGTTTTATTACTATCCCCAGAGAAAAGTGGTTCAAATTGTGGTTACATTAATGATAATTCATAAGCAGAATAGTTTAAAAATTTATAGGCATAGAAATATTTAATTTATTGTAGAATTCTTTTGTAACTAAAGCTCATTTTTATTTAAAAATTGTTTACCTCTGTTGTATCATTGAGCTCTATATCATTGTAGAAATAAGTCTTCTGTTGATTTATGTCACTGAGACTACATGATTTGACTTGATTTCTTCTCCCTAGTTACGCTTTATTATTTTTCTTTCCAGCTTCACAAGTATCTCACTGTGAAGCTCCCTGGTATGTTGCACTAATCAGAGTTCAGAAGTAGTGCTTTAAGGATACAGTGAAAGAAATACTTAATATACCCTAATAGGAATGCAAATTATGTCTGCCACTAAGCATAGTAACTTTTTAACAGCTGTAGTGAGGTATAATTTCCACAATTTTAGAACATTTTCATCACCTCAGAAAGAAGCCCCCATACCCTTTAGCTATAACCCCCATGTCCCTCCACTTCTACCTCCAACCCTAAGCAACCACTAATTTACTTTCTGTCTATCCTAGATTTTTCCCTATTCTGGATTTTCAGATGAGTGAAATCATTTGATATGTGGTCTATTGTGACTGGCTTCTATTACTTCAGTAAAATGTTGTCAGGGTTCATTTATATTGTTTTTATTTATCTATGCTTGATTCATTTTTATAGCCAAATATTCATTATATTGATATACCACATTTATTTATTCATTTGTATGTTGATAGACATTTGGGTTATTTCAACCTTTTGGCTTTTGTGGATAATGCTGCTATATACAGTTGTATCCACATTTTTTGTGCATGTTTTCACTTCTCTTAGTTACTGTATATATATATAGATAAGAATTGGGTTTTTGTATCATATGGTAACTCTGTGTTTAACTATCAAGGAATTAACTGCCTGACTTTTTGAAAGTGAATGTATCATTTTACATTCCCACCAACAGTATAGAAGGATTCTGATTTCTCCACATTCTTGTCTGAGTTTTAGATTCTTGCCATCCTAGTGGATGTGAAGTGGTATCTCATTGTCCTTTTGATTTGTATTTCCCTGATGGTTAATGATATTGAGCTTTTTTCATGTGCTTATTGGTCATTTACATATTATCTTTGGAGAAACATCTATTTAGATCCTTTGCACATTTTTGAATTGGGTTCTCTCTCTTATTAGTGAATTGTAAGATTTTTTTGTACTACATACAAGTCCCTTATCAGATATGTAGATTTGCAAATATTTTCTTCTATTTTGTGGGTTGTCTTTTTATTTATGTCTTTTGAGTCGTAAAAGGTTTTAGTAAGTCCAATTTTTCTATTTTTTACTTTTGTTGATGGTGCTTTTGGTGTCATATCTAAGAAACCTTTGCTCAATCCAAGACCATAAAGAGTCACCTGTATTGTTTTCTTCTAAGCATTTTATAGTCTAGCCCTTATATTTAAGCGTTTGATCCATTTTGAGTTAATTTTTATATTTGGTATGAAGAGTACAGTTTCATTGTTTTGCCTGTGTATTTAGTTGTCCTGGTACTATTTGCTGAAAAGACTATTCTTTGCCTCATTGAATGGATGGTATTGGTACCTTTGACAGAAATCGTTTGACGATAATTATAGATTTATCCCTAAACTCTCAATTCTGTTCCGTTGATCTATTATTATGACAATACTGTACTGTCTGGTTACAGTTGCTTTGTAGTGTCTTGAAGTGAAAGAGTATGACCCTTCTACTTTTTTGAGATTGTTTTGCTTATTCTGGTTCCTTGCAATTTCACATGAGTTTTAGAATTAGTCTATCAATTTCTGCAAAGAAGTCATATGGGATTCTGATAGGGTTTCTCTTGAATCTGTAGATTAGTCAGAGGAGTACAGTTTTCTCTTGCTATCCAAAGAGATCAATTCCAGGAGCCCGAGATCTGAGGATGCTCAAGTCCCTTATATAAAATGGTATAATATTTGCAGATAACTTACATACATCCTCCTGTATACTTTATTTATTTTTAGGGACAGAGTCTCCCTCTGTCACCCAGGCTGGAGTGCAGTGGTGTGATCATAGCTCACTGCAACCTCAAACTCCTGGGCTCAAGTGATCCTCCCACCTCAGCCTCCCAAAGTGTTGGGATTATAGGCATGAGCCATCCTGCATGGCCTTAAATTCATTGTTGTTAAATCCAATATTTTGTTATTCCCACAGACAATTAGTTTTGCATGATTTTATTTCTCTTTTGTATGGATTCTACTTTCCTATTTCTTTGCATGTTTCATGATTTTTTTTTGTTGGGTGCTGGACCTTTTAGAAGATACATTGTAGCAACTTTGGGTACTGATTGCTAAGATCTTTGTTAGCTGTTTGTTCTGATCCCAGGAGGGCTTATTCCAGCTGTTTTGTGTTCTGGTTCTCTCCTACAAACTAGCCAGCCTACCTTCTAGGCTGTATCCTCATTACATCCATGTATCTGCTTCTAGTTGCCTGTTAACACAACCTTCACTGTTTGTGGAAGCAGACTTAAACTTGTTATACTGTATTGCAAATGAAGTCAGGTCCTTGTGGATACTTTGTGTTCCTCCTTCTTCAGGCAGAATATCTGAGCCAAAGTTCTAGAGGGTAGGGGTGGGGACAATGACAAGCTTATCTGTGAGTGATACCCCAGCTCTGGGAGCTGAGTGCTGGGTTGGGTGGGGGAAGATGAGCAGCCTGAAGTCCTTGGCTTGTCTCTCCTGTTGTGGAACCACTATCTCATGAGCTAGGCGAAAGGGCTCTTGGATCCTCAGTATTCTCTGCGTTCCATGCCTATGGTAGAGCTCTGTTCTACAGACAGGGTTAGAAGGGAGCCCCCTGCTTTTGATGGTACTTGCCTGGGATTTAGCCTCAGCAACAGGAGACTGGGAACTGGATGAGACACACTGAAGTCATGTTCCTCCCAATAAGAGAGCCCTCAGGTTTGGAACTTGGATAAGAGGGATCCTGCGTTCTTGGCTGCAGCTTCTGGAGCCAAGCTGGGATGGAGGGGTTGTCTTGGTTCAGATACCACAGACTGTCATCATTCTGTCTGAATTTTCATAGATTTTATTGAATGGATGTTTCTTCATTTGCTTCGTTTGCCTTTAGTATCATTTCCAGAGGCTCTGAATGCTTGTGTTTTTATAATTTTCACCAGTTTCACTGAGGAGCAGGCCACTGGAGCTCCTCACACCATTATGCTGGAAGTTGATCTCTTGTAACTTTGTCTTTTGAGTTAACATTCATGCCTCCATAAGACATGACTTAGAAAAGCATTTTTTTCATTATGAACCCCGACCACTTCTTATAAGGATCTCTTAATACACTCCTTAACATCTCAATTTTCAGATATTGCTTTTACAGTATAAGAAGCCAGGAAAGTTGATTTCCCATGCTTATTTTCCTTAAATAATGAATTCAGGGCATGAATTATATTTTTTTCTGTCTTTATTTCTATTTTTTTCTTTAGGACATAAATTCTAGAAGGGGAAATCTGCATGTATGTACAGAGTTTGTAAAAAAAATGAAAATAATAATAGCTAGAGATTTTTTATTTATTTATTGTTTTGAGACAGAGTCTTGCCCTGTTGCCTGGGCTGGAGTGCTGTGGCGTCAGCCTAGCCTGTAGCAATCTCAAACTCCTGGACTCAAGCTGTCCTCCTGCCTCAGCCTCCCAAGTAGCTGGGACTACAGGTGCTCACCACCATGCCCAGCTAATTTTTTATTTCTGTTTTTAGTTGCCTAGCTAATTTGTCTATTTTTAGTAGAGACAGGGGTCTTGCTCTTGCTCAGGCTGGTCTCGAACTCCTGACCTCAAATAATCCTCCCACCTTGGCCTCCCAGAGTGCTAGGATTACAGGCATGAGCTGTACCCAGCCAGATAGAGAATTTTAACATGGAAGCACAGTACTGTGGCTTAATTCTTTTCAAGTTGGCTTGGAGCTGTTGCAGTTAACTCTTTTGGCTTCTCTGACCTGTCTTAGCCTTCAAAATCAACAGTCTGCAAGCAGTTTTGCTGTCACCTTAAATTAAAAATTCTTTTAATTTATTATGATTTTTTTCTTTCCAGGGGCCTCTCAATAGTGAGTCTTCCAACCAGAGCTTGTGCAGTGTGGGGTCCTTGAGTGATAAAGAAGTAGAGGTAAGAAGTTACGTGCATTGTAGGACTTTCCATTTTCATACACCTTTCGTCTGGGTTAAAAGATAGCACCATATAATAACTCCAGGGGTGCTGTTATAGTCTGTGTGAATGGTTCCCCTTTGAGTTGTGTGCTCTTTGCACCTGTACAACGATGATATGGCCCTTATGGGTTTTTATCATTATAATCATGAATGAGTCTTGTCTTTTTAAAAAAAAATTTGCATAGTTGTCATAAATAAAGGCTAGAGATTTGTAATTGTAGTTGAATTAGCTTATGTGCCCTTGAATTAAAACTTGTCCATACTTCAGTAGCATGAGTCACTGGCTGACTTTAATAATAGAATTTGAAGGGATTTTATTTGTTTGTATTTTTTCTACTTAAATGGAAAATCAGAGTTTTTTTTAAATTAGGCAAATAACCTAGCTGCATAGATATAGGGGTAAGTCTGCAACCACCTACTTTGTATTTAGATAAAATTTTCAATAAATTAGAGTCCGTTGCTTGGTTATGTAGATCTTTCCTTTTTGGTAAAAAAGAATTGGGTTTTAACTCTTTAAAGTAGAAATATTATAACAACAGTTGTCTGAGAGCCTACTGAATAGTAGACATTTGTCCTACATTTGTGCTTTATAAAATATGTAAGCTTTGTAGCAACTCTGATTTACAGATGAGTTAACTGAAGCTCTGATATTTTAAATAGTTTGTCAAAAATTGCATAGATGGTTTGGTTTTAGACCTGTACTCTCTTTCTTTTCCTCTGTTTTAAGAAGTAGGACACTGATTTAGGACTTGTCTGTGCTAGTTATATCTCTTTATACATTTGATATTTTGTACATACTCTATTTTTCCTAATGTGAAAAAGTTACAAAATACTAATTGTGACATATATGGTATTTAACAGACTCCTGAGAAAAAGCAGAATGACCAGCGAAATCGGAAAAGAAAAGCTGAACCATATGAAACTAGCCAAGGTAGTAATAATTTCACACCAATAAAAACACTAAATTTTTATGTGCTTAAATAGAATTTTCTAACTTACACTGAATAATTAGTTTGTACACAGGGATTCCTAGCAAAGGTTTGTGTACCTTAGGGTATATCAGGTCTTTATTATAGACTTGCGCTTTGATACACACTTGACAAAATAGTACCAATTCTCTGGGGACTCTTGTTTTCCCTGTCGTAAGTTAACGATCTTCTCATCACAGATTTTTCTTCAGAACAAGTATATATTCTACAGAAAAGAGGTTTACATTGGAGTTTTAACTCTGACTTATATTAGATCAGTGATTTGTTAATAATAGCCAGAAATAGCTTCATTTAGATTGCTGTCCTTTTTACCTATTGTTCTTCCATGGCAATTTTTAAAAATTTATTTTCAGTTTTTTAGAGACAGGATCTCACTCTGTCACCCAGGCTGGAGTACCGTGGTATAATGGTGTGATCATAGCTCACTGCAACCTCCAAATCTCAGGCTCAAGTAAAAAAATTCTTCCTTTCACTGCTCGTTTGACCTTTATTATATGGAAGAAAGGCTTGTTCTTAGGGTACATTTGTTATTAGGTTTTTAAATATGAAATGTCCGGCTGGGTGCAGTGGCTCATGCCTGTAATCCTAGCACTCTGGGAGGCCTAGGTGGGCGGATTGCTCGAGGTCAGGAGTTCGAAACCAGCCTGAGAAAGAGCGAGACCCCGTCTCTACTATAAATAGAAAGAAATTAATTAGCCAACTAATATATATAGAAAAATTTAGCCAGGCGGCGCATGCCTGTAGTCCCAGCCACTCGGGAGGCTGAGGCAGCAGGATTGCTTGAGCCCAGGAGTTTGAGGTTGCTGTGAGCTAGTCTGACGCCACAGCATTCACTCTAGCCTGAGCAACAAAGCAGGACTCTGTCTCAAAAAAAAAAAAAAAAAGCATAAAAAAATATGAAATGTCCGATTTCAAGTGAGACATGTAATTTATTATATCTCAAATAAGAAGCAATAAATCAAAGTACGCACCTAAACCATCAGCACAGTTTTGACATATTAAAGGTAGCTTATTTATGCCAGCAGCGAAGAAACCTGGATAGTGAGTGGTGATAAAATTGCAGAAGGTGTTTTCTACATCTTGTTGACAATTGAATATTTTTCCTTGAAAGAAGTGGTCCAAAGCCTGGAAGAAATGGTAGTCAGTTGGTGCAAGGTCTGGTGAACACAGTGGATGACAGAGAGTTTCTAAGTCCAGCTCTGTAGTTTGAATCAGCATTATTTGTGTGACATGTGGTCAAATGTTATCTTGCAAGAAGATTGGCCTGTCTTTGTTTTCTAATCTCAGCTGCTTAATCATAAGCAGCCTCTTCATTTCATCCAATTGGTTGCAGTGGATTTCTGCTATAGTGGATTGACCAGGTTTTATGAAGCTATAGTGGCTAATACCAGCGCTGGACTACAAAACAGACACCATTAGCTTTTTATTGATGAATATTTGGTTTTGGACTGTGTTTTGACACTTCATCTTTATCCAGCCATTGTGCTGAATGCTTGCAATTGCCAAAAAGAATCCATTTTTCATCACACATCACGATACAGTGTAGAAATGGTTCACCTCTATGTCTTCACAGCAAAGAAAGGCAAGCTTCAAGACAATTTCTCTTCTAATGCTCATTTAATTCATGTAGAACCCATTTATCTAGCTTCTTTACCTTGCCAATTTATTTCAAATGATCCAATCTTGTTGGAATAGGAATGTCAAACCTGCTGCTAATTCATGCATAGGTTGAGATGGATTCACTTGTGATATAGCTTTCAGCTCATCATTATCCACTTTGGTCTCAGGTCACCCATATGGTCATTTTCAATATTAAAATCACCAGAATGGAACTTCTCAAACTATCAACATACTGTGCATTCATTAACCACATCTTTCCCAAATACTTCATTGATATTTCAAGCTATCTGTACTGGATTGGTTCCACAATGGAACTCATATTCAAAAATAACATGAATTTTTGACTAATCCATGGTTTCACAAAAATTGCTATAAAAAATTTGAAAGATAATCACAAGCCAAATTGTGCATTTGAAAGACTGAGGATGTACCTTCACAATAAAAATAAGGCAAGACATGTCAAAGTGAAATGTCAGATATATCAACTGTTAAACTTAGTACTTAAGGATATCAGTTATTTCATACTTAGTAACCTAATAAAAGTAAAATTGACACTTGAGTTTATAGCAATGTATGCAGTATTGAATACATAGTACATTTTAGTGTATGATGATTTACGTGTGTATTGGAAAAACTGTACTTACTTTGGTTTCATTTTCAGGGAAAGGCACTCCTAGGGGACATAAAATTAGTGATTACTTTGAGGTAAGTTAAATTTTTGGAAAAAAAAATCTATAGTTTTTTTTTAAACCTAAATTATTGTGTAGATTTATGATTTTATAAAGCAATATTTTGCGTTTACTGTGCTCTTCTACCCTTCCTCTCCATCTTCATCAATCAGTGCTGCCCCATCTTTCAATAAAAGGAAACTATTGTTGACTTTCTAAATTTAAATTTATTATGTGTCTTGTCTGTGATGATATAAGAATTCACAAATGAGGTGATTTTTCTCTTGGCCAGATGAGGTTTTGTGTCTTATAAAGATTTAGGTGGAATGACTTGGAATCTTCTTTTGTCCTCTTCCCTTAGTCCAGAGGAACATGTAGTAAGTTCACTGACCAATCTTTAGTGGTTACTAAAGAAGACACTAACATCCACTGCACCACTGTATTTCTGCTCTGTGTATTTTGAGACAAGAAGGGAAAACATTCTTCTCTCATGTCCTTTCAAAACCATGTGTACCTTCAGCTTTCTAGCCATGTGTTCTTTGTATCTTGGTGCATTTTTGCTGGAGCTCCTTCTTAAAAATCTCATGGAAACCATAGCAGAATTTGACTTATGTGGCATTTGCTCTCTAGAGTAAGATGGATTGACTTAAAGGGGCCATATATAATTAAGACCTGTTTGTTTATTAATCTTTTACTCTCCTTATCTGAAGCATAGTACTGTTTTGAATTATTCATATCCATTTTTCCCTGTTGGCCAGTTTGCTGGGGGAAGCGGGCCAGGAACCAGCCCTGGCAGAAGTGTTCCACCAGTTGCACGATCCTCACCGCAACATTCCTTATCCAATCCCTTACCGGTAAGCATTCACCTGGAGAAATTTGACACCTGTTGTAGGAGACAAGAAGCCCAGGAACACTCAAGCAAAGTTTCTCTTTCATTAATCACCCATGGGGAATGAGGCATTAGGGAGAATAATAGTTTTACCTATGCATCACTTACTTAGATTCAAATCTATATCAGTAAATTCGCTTTTTACAAGAGCTAACCCTGTTTTCTCAGTATAATAAATTGGCTCTAAGCCTGCAGCTCAGTGGTCTGTCAAGGAAGTGATTCCAAGCCAAATATTAGATTTTTATCCTTGCCAAACTTACATGTTCCTATAAGTTCTTTCCCTTTTTAAAATTTGATCAATTTTTAGTATTTGAGCTATATCTCCAGGGCTTACTCAGCGATGCAGTAGAAAAGCTAATGCTATACATATTTTTGATAAGTTTGTTTCTAGCCTATAGGTGAAATCTGAAGGTGTTAAAAACATTATACTTAAGTCAGTGGTTCTTAACTGGGGGCAGTTTTGCTCCTCAGGGGAGATTTGTAAATATTTGGAGTCATTTTTGGTTGTCACAACTAGGAGGTGGGAGGGGCACGGTGCCATAGACATCTACAGGGATGCTCCTATATGTTAGGACAGCCTTCATACAATAAAGAATTACCTGGTTCAAGATGTCATTAGTGCTGAGGTTGAGAATTCCTGAGCTAGCTAATGTAGGATTGTGTTAATTTGCTCCAGTGCCTTTGGATTATTTGTTGATACCATTCAAGACCTCAGTACCTAAGAGTGTGCTCTGTCCACTAAGCCTTAGGTATTGCCTTGGGTGGAATCTTGGGGGATGGGGTCTCCAAAATCAGGAGTTTTTAATCCTAGATCTCTGTGTTTAGGAAAGTTGTTTTTCTTTGTCTTAGTAGAGTTGTGTAATACCCCTCTTTTCCTAAGTGACGTAGGCTTTTGTGTTGTTAAAGTATTTTAAAATGTACTTCCTCTTGGCCAGGCTCACGCCTGTAATCCTAGCACTCTGGGAGGCCCAGGCGGGCGGATTGCTCGAGGTCAGGAGTTCGAAACCAGCCTGAGCAAGAGCGAAACCCCGTCTCTACTATAAAATAGAAAGAAATTAATTGGCCAAATAATATATATAGAAAAAATTAGCCAGGCATGGTGGCACATGCCTGTAGTCCCAGCTACTCAGGAGGCTGAGACAGTAGGATTGCTTGAGCCCAGGAGTTTGAGGTTGCTGTGAGCTAGGCTGATGCCATGGCACTCACTCTAGCCTGGACAACAAAGCGAGACTCTGTCTCAAAAAAAAAAATGTACTTCCTCCCCCTCTACTGTCTCATAAAAACATGCATCCATTAGGATGATTGTAATTATTAATTATAGTTGATTGCCACAAGTGTTTTATTATGAAAATAGAATAAACACTTTAAAAACAAAATGATCCTTTCTAATTTAATGAAAACTTTGTCATTTTTTATTGTTTTCTGTGTGTGAGTTATATGCAACTTGAAAAATAATTCTTGTGGCTCCCAAGGTAAAGAAACATGTGAATTACATATGCTTCACAAAGCCCCAGGATCAAAACTAGCATGGGTTAAATGCAACTCACATGGCAGTTAATATGTTAAAGTGCTTATGAAAACATAAACTTATGAAAACAACTAAAACATTTTTGCTATTATTTTGTCATTCTTGGCATATTTAAAAATAATAGAGATGTTTGATGTATAGGTCTGTTTGGATAGATTGAGGTTTGTTAGATAATTATTGTGGAGGCCTATGTCCCTATTTTTCTCAAGTTTTAAAAATATTAAATGGGATTGCAGAGCATCTATTTGGGACAAATATGTTTTGTAAAATGTCTCAATATTGTCTATCCCTTTTCTTCTTGAAATCCATTTTTTCATTTGGTTTTTAATAGTGTGACCATCCATCTCTCGTGTCAGTTTAGGTCAAGTCTTACCTGAAGACAAAAGAAATGTATTCAGTGATCTGTGGACATGACTGTCAGCTGTGTCAGTGTGACTGGGCCCCATCATCACTATGCAAAAATATAAGTGTGTATTGGATGTTGAAATAGAAACCTTAGTTTCCTTTTCCATTGTACCGAGAAGCTCTTTATCCTCCCAGCTTGTATTCTGTGCTTTGTTGTTGTAATCACTGATTTATTTATACCACTCAATTCCTTTAACCCACTTTCTCTCCATCATACTTGCCTGAAAAAACGCAGTTCTGATTAGTTCTCTACCCTTTCCTTGTCTGCCTCTAAGCAGCTCAGCATGGCTCAAGGAAAACACACACCCACACAAACTTGATTTTATCTTCCATTGATGACCACTAACCTTATGTGTAGGCCTTGCTGCTTGCCAATCCTACCATATTTCTAATTAGTTCTCTTTCCTCAATGGATAGTTCATATTTTGTCATCTCCTGCAAACCTCCAGTAACAGTTCTACTACTTTACCTGATGGCCTTGCTGTTTTATTTTACTGAGAAAATAGAAACAATCAGAAGAGAAATTCCACATGCTCCTGATCTTGCAATCTACCTTACATTGGTGCCCACATCTGCCTTTCAGGATGAGTGAACTTGCTAGCCCTTCCCTTGGGTATATTTCTGCTGGGGTTTTCTCTATAGGTTTTTGTTTACTGAAATTATTTTGCACTTATTTTTTTTCCACAAAGTTTTTAGACTGAAGTATTTTGCCCTTATTTTGAAAGGAATTTTTACTGTGTATATTTTTAGATTGGCATTTTTTCCTTTTACCACAATTAAGTAGTATATCATTACCATCTTCTGGCTCACGTTGTTATTGTTTAAGAAACAAGTCTCAGGCCGGGTGCGGTGGCTCAAGCCTGTAATCCTAGCTCTCTGGGAGGCCGAGGTGGGCGGATCGTTTGAGCTCAGGAGTTCGAGACCAGCCTGAGCAAGAGCGAGACCCCATCTCTAAAAAAAAAAAAAAAAAAAAGAAACAAGTCTCCAGGTAATCTTAGGGATGAGGGGGGAAAAAAAAGAAACCAGCTTTCACTTGTCTATTGTTTCTCTGAAGGTATCTGGTTTTTTTTCCTGGCAGCTTTAAAAATCTTTTATCTGTTGAATTCTGTAGTTTTATTATATGTCTTTTAATTTCTTTTGCTTATGATTTGTTGGGCTTCTGGAATCTGTGGGTTGGTGTTTTTTATCAATTGTGAATAATTATTAGCTATTGTCTTTTCAGATATTATGTTAACCATATGTTAAGACGACCTCATCAACATGCTTCTTTGACTTCTTTTTTTGTATTTTCTATCTTTTTGTCTTTAAATGCCATTATGGATACTTTCTTCTTGCTTCTCAGTTCCCAAATTCTTCGTCTTGTCTCTAATTTGCTATTAAACCCACTGAATTCATAATTTTTGTTACTGCTTTTTTAAAGAAAATTTTGTGTTCCCCGCAGATATTTTTGACTTGTCTTTTATTTTTTTAGATGTTGTAGACATGATTATTTTATAATCTAATAATTTTGGTATCTGAAGTTTTTACAAATCTGTTTCTGCTATCTCTTGTTTTTCTTAGTTTTTGCTCATAGCTTTATTTCTTATCTCTTGTTTTTCTTAGTTTTTGCTCATAGGTTTATTTCTTTTATGCTTTGGGGTGTCTGTTTGTTAGTTTTTGAGACAGTCTCCCTCTCTTGCCCCAGGAAGAGTGCTGCAGTGGCATCATCATAGCTCACGGCAACCTCAAATTCTTGAGCTCAAGTGATCCTCCTGCCTCAGCTTCCCTAGTAGCTGGGACTACATGCAGGCACCACCATGCCCAACTAATTTTTCCATTTTTAGTAGAGACAGGGTCTCACTCTTGCTCAGGCTGGTCTCCAACTCGTGACTTCAAGCAATCCTCCCACTTTAGCCTCCCAGAAGGCTAGGATTACAGGCATGAGCCACTGCCCCTGGCTTATCTTTCATTTTTTAACTGTGTAGTCCTGGTTGTTCTTGGAAAGTTATTTATGAGGTTTCTTTGAGGTCTAGGATGAAGATGTGTTCCTCTAGGGAGAATTTTTATTTGCTTTATTCAAATGCCTAGAGATTTAACCTGTTACTACTTTAAACTACTGAATTTATGGCTTACATGTTATTTGTTTGGTTTGTTTATTTTGTTTGTTTCTTTCAAACACCAGGAAATAATGATTTGGACTGTGTTCACATTTTTCAGGGGAAGCCCCAACCTTTGCACTGCCAAGGCAACTTCCTTGCAGGCCCCTCAAGGTGGGGGAAATTTTTCTTCTGGTTTATCAAGTGTTAAGTGCTTTTAATTTTTTTAACATATTCCTGTCTTTATAGTTTTTTTCAAGGGAAGGTTGGTTCAAACATCCTAACCTGTCATATTTCTAGAAATGTTTTTGAATCTTCCAACCCTTGGCAGATATTTATTGCGGATGATTAATTTTAATATTGCAGTTTCAGAGATACATTCTTCCCATGTAGTAAGCGTATTGTATCCCCATGTACAGTTGACGTATGAAAAAAAAAAGCGTATTGTGATGAGTGATTAAACGGTTGCATTTGGTGGGGTCAGAGTGTTGATCTTGAGTAGGACTCTACTCATAGATTCGCAAACTAAATGCCTTTGTCAGGATCATTTATTTTAGTTTCTTTTATTTTCTAAAATGAAAATGTTAAACAAGTCGTGCATGGTGAGTCACACCTATAATCCTAGCACTTTGGGAGACTGAGGCAGGAGAATCACTTGAGACCAGGAGTTTGAGACCAGCCTGGGCTTTTTATATAGCAAGACCTCAACTCTTAAAAAAATTAGCTGGGTGTGGTAGTATACAACTGTAGTCCTAGATCCTTGGGAGGCCGAGGTGGGAGTATTGCTTGAGCCCAGGAGTTCTGAGCTGCAGTGAGCTATGATGGTGCCACTGTACCCCAGCCTGGGTGACAGAGAGAGACCCTATCTCTTAAAGAAAGAAAGAAAGAAAAAATGTTAAATGGCTTTTCCTGATAAAGAGATATGCGATGCTGAATATGAAAGTTCTACAATTCAGAAGTGGTAAAATAGAAAGTCTCCTCGAAAAGAACTGTTCCTAAAGAGTGCAGTGAGCAAGTATTTCTAGACTATATATATATATATATATATATATATACACACACACACACACACACACATATACATTTTATATAGTACATTTCCACATTTCCATTTTATTAATTTAATATCCTGTAAACATTTGTATGCTATAAATAGTGCTGTAATGAATGTCTTTGTACATTCTTCTATACTTATGCATTTTTTTCTTTAGATAAATTCCCCAATTGTAATTCTCAAGTCAAAGAGTATGCTCATTTAAAAATGTCATCACTGGTCAGGTGCAGTGGCTCACTCCTGTAATCCTGGCACTCTGGGAGGCCAAGGCAGGAGGATTGCTTGAGCTCAAGAGTTCAAGACCAGGCTGGGCGTGGTGGCTCACGCCTGTAATCCTAACTCTCTGGGAGGCCGAGGCGGGCGGATTGCTCAAGGTCAGGAGTTTGAAACCAGCCTGAGCAAAAGCGGGACCCTGTCTCTACTATAAATAGAAAGAAATTAATTGGCCAACTAATATATATAGAAAAAACTAGCCAGACATGGTGGCACATGCGTGTAGTCCCAGCTACTTGGGAGGCTGAGGCAGGAAGATTGCTTGAGCCCAGGAGTTTGAGGTTGCTGTGAGCTAGGCTGACGCCACGGCATTCACTCTAGCCTGGGCAACAAAGTGAGACTCTGTCTCAAAAAAAAAATAAGAGTTCAAGACCAGCCTGAGCAAGAGTGAGACCCTGTCTAAACAAAAAATTAGCCCGTCGTGGTTGTGTGCACTGGTGGTCCCAGCTACTCAGGAGGCTGAGGCAGGAGGATCTTTTGAGCCCTGGCTTTCGATGTTGCAGTGAGCTATGATGATGCCACTGCACTCTATCCAAGGTGACAAAGTGGGATTCTGTCTTAAAAGAAAAATGTCATCACAGGCCTGGTACGGTGGCTCAGGCTTATATTCCCAGCACTTTGAGGGGCTGAGACAGGAGAATTGCTTGAGCTCAGGAGTTCGAGACCAGCCTGCGCAACATAGTGAGACAAAAAATTTAAAAATTAGCCAAATGTGGTATACCTATAGTTCCAGCTACTCAAGAGTCTGAGGATAAATTGAGGTTGCAGTGAACTATGATTGTGCCAGTATGCTGCAGCCAAGGTCACAGAATGGAATCCTGTCTCTATTTAAAAAAGAGAAATGAGGTCTCTCCATGTTGCCCAGGCTGTACTTTAACTCCTGGGCTCAAGCTATCCTGCTGCCTCAGCCTCCAGAGTATCTGGCACTATAGGCTGTGCCCCCGTGCCCAGTGATTTCTCTGTATCTCATTAAAGCTTGTTCAGGTCCTTTACCTATTTCTCTTTTGGAATATTTTAATTTTTTACTGATTGGTAGGAGCTTATTATTTATTAAGGTTGTTAACTTACTGTCATATTTTAAGTGTTTTTGCTTATTTGTAATTTTATCTGTTTTACTGTTTTTTTTTTTTTTTTTTTTTTGAGACAGAGTCTCACTCTGTTGCCCCGGCTATAGTGCTGTGGCATCAGCCTAGCTCACAGCAACCTCAAACTCCTGGTGCTCAGGTGATCCTCCTGCCTCAGCCTTCTGAGTAGCTGGGACTACAGGCATGCATCACCATGCTCGGCTAATTTTTTCTATATATTTTTAGTTGGCCAATTAATTTCTTTCTATTTTTAGTAGAGATAGGGTCTCGCTCTTGCTCAGACTGGTTTCGAACTCCTGACCTTGAGCCATCCGCCCGCCTTGGCCTCCCAGAGTTTATGTTAACTTTTACCAGTCAGACCTTAAAAAAAAAATTGTAGTAGTCAAACTTATCAATTTTTCCTTTATGACTTATGTTATTCTTATATGTTCCTGTATAATTTATATTTTTTTATGTAATGTTTAAAAAGTCCTTCACTCCTAGAAAGTTATAAAAAGCATTTATAAATTATTCTTATAATTTACATGGATGACATATGATAGAAGGTAGTAACCTACTTTTCCCTTTTTTCTCCTACCTACACAAATATCTTACTATCTTTTTACGAGTTCCCACTAATTTGAAATGTGCTTTTATCACGAATTGTGTATCCATATTATATGGATATGTTTCTGAATTTGCTATTCTGGGTCATTAGTCAATCTGTCTGCTCCTGTGCATGTATAATACTACTTTAGTTAATGTACATTTATAGTATGTTTTGATATCTGGTCAGATTTTCCTGATATTCCTCATCAAGAACTATATGACTGATTATCTTTACAAGTGAACCTTAGAATTAATTTGTGAAATTTTACACAAATATCTCCCAAGAGTGAGAGAGAACCTAGATGACCATTGTACCACCACAGCACTCCTCCATGGGGGGGGAATGCCAAAAACAAAATTTAAAAACCCTAAACCATGTTTTTTAGAGAAATTTGATGTATGTACAGTTTGAACCCAGGAACATAGTATTGCCATTTAAGTCATGTGTTATATTGTCTGTGAACCTGTATAGTGTTTTGTTCATATGTATACTGAATATTTCTTAGTGTTTATAGATTTTTTTTGCCATTTTGAGTCTGCTTTTCCTTCTCTTTCATGCTTGATTATGATCAATTATTTGGTATATGAGGAAGCTATTGATTTTTGTATATTTATTTTGTATTTGGCCATCTTACTGGTGTCCATTAATTGTTTTAATAGGCTTTCAGTTGATTTGCTTAGTTTCCTTTGTGAATAGTTATATCATCCAAAAATGACACTTTAAAAATCTTTAATATTTTCCAATATTTATACATTGTATTTTTTCCTTTATTACATTGGCTTAAACATTATAATGTTGAATGTATTAATGTGTTACCTGTGTCTGGTTCCTAACTTTGATGAAAGGGTCTCTAGTGTAGCACCGTTATTATGATACAATATCAATATTTTTTTATTGATTTTTGAGGAAATACTCTTTGTTATATTAAAGATGGATACTTCTAGTTTTTAAAGAGTTGTCCAGTGTGCAAGTCCTTTTTGGCACCCCAAGGGGAGAATCATAGTTTTTACTCCCTAACATTAATGTAATGAGTTACATCAGTAGATTTGTTATTGTTCAACCATTCTTTTTTATGGAATACTATACATAATTGTGGTGTATTATTCTTTTAGCGTACTGTGGAACTTGTTTTGCTTGCATTTGTTTTAGATTTTTGCATCTAAGTATTTTATAGTGAGCATAGAATTGAGAATGAATTAAGCTCTACCCTATAAAGTCACAGGACAAATGTCTTAATTTTTATTTACCTACAGGATAGAAATAACATTTCCTGTGTAGGATTGCAGGTATTGTGAAGTTGATTTGTTGAACTATATGAAGTAATCTGTAAATTCAGAGTTATGCAAATATAGAACTAGTAAAATATAATTACATAGAATTTGCATAAGTTATTAACTCATTTTTAGAGAGGTTATAATCTAGTAGTAATGTTGTGATACTCAACATAATTATTTTCAGAGAAGTCTTTCTTTAAAAAAAAAATCATCTGATATTTGATAACTGTGTTTTAACCTGTTGCATGTTTGGGTAGTATCAGATTATCTTTCTCATGTAATTTGTGTATTTTCTTCCATGTTTTCCAGCGGCGAGTAGAGCAGCCCCTTTATGGCTTAGATGGCAGTGCTGCAAAGGAGGCATCAGAGGAGCAGTCTGCCCTGCCAACCCTCATGTCAGTGATGCTAGCGAAGCCTCGGCTTGACACGGAGCAGCTGGCACAAAGGGGAGCTGGCCTCTGCTTCACTTTCGTTTCAGTGAGTACAATGGCTAAGTTTATTCTGATGCTTGTCATTGCCTCAGAGCTCCTTGAGGAAGCTGGATTAATTATTTTGATAGAGAGTTGAGGACACTAATAATTCTATATCACTTCTAAATATGTTGTGATTGTACTCAGTTCTCCCTAGTTCAAGCTCCTGAGAGAGACTGCTTTGTCAAAGTCTACGTACACAGTGGCTTCATCTTTGACAAAGAAATAAAGAAAATACAGATCAAATTCCATTATAACTAAAACACTTGTATAGTTCACTTGTATAGTTGAAAATAAAATCTCCAAACTCAAGCCATATCACCTAATATTTAATTCAGCACAATTTTAGTATTCAGGCAGGCATTCTACAGCAAGCTTACTGGTCTTTCCCCCTGTTGGGTATTTTGGCTGCCTGCACATTCGCCTTCCCACCCCTTCAGAGTGTTGGCACAGTTACTTTTTCTAGGAATATTTGGTGCCCTGTTTGTTTCGTTGAGTTTGTTTTTTTCTCCTTTGAAGAACAAGAATTTGAGCATTATGAAAATTTGACCCCATTTTAATTTGCCAAATTATAATGCAGTTTGAATCAAAAGTTGTTACTTTTCTTGGTTTCTGTGCTTTACCAGGTACCCGTTTGTTGCCAAGGATGGTATAAAGTAAGAAAAAGCTTCATCGCCCCATTCCATTTTTAGGGATATCTTTTCAAATTCTTTCCTTCTTACTAGTTCATTTTCTCAAATTATAATCTCAATTTCCTCTTTATTTGCTGTGTATTCTATGAGTCATTAACCTACATGCCAACTGTATTCAAAGAGGCAGTGAAAATGGTATGTGTCTTAAGGAAAGGAAATAAAAATAATAAAATAATTAGCCAGATAGGAAACCATTTTGCATTATTTGGAATGCATTCTTACAGTTATTTTAGATTTACCTCAAGAAAGAGATCCAGGAGGTCCTCAAATAATGTCATTTTGTTCAATGTCGTTTTGTAAAAATGCTGATGAGGAAAAAAAATCCCAAAGATGGGCATGTTAGGTTCATTGGTGTGTCTAAATGATCCAAGTCTGAGTAAGCATGGGGCTGTGAGTGTACCCTGTGGTGGAACGCTATCCTGCCCAGGGTTGATTCCTGCTTTATGCCCTCAGCTGCTGGGATAGCCCTGGCCACCATCGACCCTGAACTGGAATAAGTGGCTAAATCATTATCTTATTTGTTTTTATTAATCTTTATCTTTATCAATCTTTATTAATGTATGTATAGCTCACTTTTATTTCAATGTTTAATATTAGAAGTGTTTTGGTCTCTTTTTTTTTGAGACAGAGTCTCACTCTGTTGCCCAGGCTAGAGTGAGTGCTTGTGGCATCAGCCTAGCTCACAGCAGCCTCAAACTCCTGGGCTCAAGCGATCCTCCTGACTCAGCCTCCCAAGTAGCAGGGACTACAGGCATGCACCACCATGCCCGGCTAATTTTTTCTATATATATTAGTTGGCCAATTAATTTCTTTCTATTTATAGTAGAGATGGGGTCTCACTCTTGCTTAGACTGGTTTTGAACTCCTGACCTCAAGCAGTCCGCCCACCTCAGCCTCCCAGAGTGCTAGGATTACAGACGTGAGCCACCGCGCCCAGCCTGTTTTAGTCTTTATTTAGAAGTTTGATGATTTTTTTTTTTGAGACAGTCTCACTCTGTTGCTGGGGCTAGAGTGTTGTGGCATTAGTCTAGCTCACAGCAACCTCAAACTCCTGGGCTCAAGCCGTCTTCCTGCTTCAGCCTCCCGAGTAGCTGGGACTATAAGCATGTACCACCATGCCTGGCTAATTTTCTATATATTTTAGTTGTCCAGCTAATTTCTTTCTATTATTAGTAGAGACTGGGTCTCGCTTTTGCTCAGGCTGGTCTCGAACTCCTGAGCTCAAGCAATCCTCCCGCCTCAGCCTCCCAGAGTGTTAGGATTACAGATGTGAGCCACCTTGTCCAGCCTTGATGATGTTTTTGTGACCAGAAATATGCTGTAGGAACTTAACTTTTGTTTATGTCAATTAGCCTATAGTAAAATTGGTATTGTTACAAGTTTATATTATATGTTTCACTCAAAGTCACAGTTTCCAAGAATCTATTGAAGACACTAAGCAAGGACTTATTATAATATGACTTTTAAAAAATTTACCAAATTTTTTAATTATCAAAGGAATGGGGAAATTTTGTGTGTGAAGTTAGTATATTTTTGTCCCTGAGTGACAAAGGAAATAGACATCATTTAAAAATGGGAGAATTAATTGACTGATATAATTTTGTAGAAGAGACTGACTGCATATGGAATATTTTCTATGAGCATGCAGTACTCTACAGTATTGTTTCAGAGAATGTGTGTGTCATTCACACATTTAGAAAATGTGTATGTTTATTATACACTTACTTTTGTTAAATCTTCATCCTAGATCTAACTTTCCCAGGCAAAACCTTGGATAATCAAGGGGTTACTTGTCCTTTTGTTCTTTCATTGCCTTAAAAATGAACTTTTTTTCACTTGAGGGGATTTCTCATTGTTTATTCCACAAGTATTTACTGGGTGCCCACTATGTAATGGGCACATAGTTAAATACACAGAATTTTTGATCAGCAAGAACTTATTTCCCCAATGTAAATCTTTCTTTAAAAGGTATGGGCATGCAGGTTTGTGGTGAGTGTGCGTAAAGGACCGCCTACTAAGTCCCATCAGCTAGTACACTCAGGCTGGCCAAGGAGTAGCAGATGCTGGAGCCAGATTGTTCTCACATGGAAAGAGATGGCAGAGAGGAGTAACAAAATGATCATGTATGAAGAAGGAACATGGAAACAGTATAAAAACCAGAGCCTAAATACTTTGGTACAGTTCTGTTTCTCTTTGCTTCTTAGCAGTTCCAGCTAAGACAGTAATATAAGTAAGCTTAGTAATGTAAAGGAAGAAAAAAGTAAAGGGGTTAGCATTAATATACGACAAATACTGTCAAATCAGTAAAGACAAGTAGTTTTTGACAAAAGACAAATGGCTAAAAACATGAAAAAATGCTCAACTTTGGCCATAAAGAAATGGAGATTAAAACAAGATAATATTTTTTTAACCTGTCAAATTGCCAAGGATTAATAAATTTGATAATCCTCAGTGTAGGTGATAGTTTAGAGACATACATCATTTTGTATTGTATATAAATTGGCACAGTCATTTGAATAAGTTTGTAATGTATGTCAATGTTAAGTTTACATATCCTTGGTTCCAGAAATTCCATTCTCATAAAAGTACACTAAGATGTTTATTGAGGTATTGTTTATAATTACAAACATCTGGAAGCAGTTTGCTTTTATGAGTGTTCCCAAGTATATGACTTTCACATGGCTAAATCTAGTGCTCAGGTCTCAGAACTCATCTGGCAGGATTCATTAGCCACAGCTGATCACTAGTTTTCACTCCTTTGTATTTTCCTCACTTCCTATGTATTTTCCTCACTTCCTATGTCTTTAAATGTTTGAGTGCTCCACGGCTCAGTCTTCAGACTCCTTTACCCACCTTCATTTTTCTTCTTAATCCCATCTAGTTCCTTTGTTACTAAAACCTAACTCCTATATGCAGAGGACTTCCAAGTTTATGTCACTATGCCAGAGCTCTGCCCTGAATTCCAGGCCTGTGTCAGTCGCCTCCAGTCATCTCTTCTTTATGTCGAACAAGCATATCAAATTTAACATGTCCAGTGACTGGGCATGGTGGCTCATGCCTGTAATCCTAGCACTCTGGGAGGCTAACGTGGGCGGATTGCTCAAGGTCAGGAGTTCGAAACCAGCCTGAGCAAGAGTAAGACCCCCATCCCTACTAAAAATAGAAAAAAATTAATTGACCAACTAAAAATACATAGAAAAAATTAGCCGGGCATGGTGGTGCATGCCTGTAGTCCCAGCTACTTGGGAGGCTGAGGCAGAAGGATTGCTTGAGCCCAGGAGTTTGAGGTTGCTGTGAACTAGGCTGACACCATGGCACTCCAGCCAGGGCAACAGAGTGAGACTGCCTCAAAAAACAAAACAAAACAAAAAAAACATGTCCAGAACTGAACTCTTCATTCTGTTCCCCCACCAAAAATCTGTTTCTCTCACAGCCTTCCATGTTTTAGTAATTGTCACCTTTTTCCTTCTAATTGTTTCAGGCTAAAAACCTTGAGTTATTCTTGTCTCTTTTTATTATACTCTAAATCCAAATCCATTGGTAAATCTTACTGATTTTACCCTCAAAATATGTTCAGAATTTTACTGTTTCTAATTCTCTTCACTACTGCCCCTCCAACCTAAACCATTGTCTCCTACTGAGATAACTGGACTCCTTGCTTCTACTTTTTTTTTAATCTTTGTTTAGCAAAACAGAGTGATCATATTGAGACCTAAGTCCAGTATGCCACTCTCCTGTTAGAAATCCATAAAATGGTCCTACGTGGTTTGTTTTCCCCAACTCTGACATCTCTTACTTTTGTCTGCCTTCCTCACCTGGTTATATCCACGCTGGCCACCTTGTTTCCTCAAATACTGCCAGTCATGCTCTCATGTCAGGGCACTTTGCACTTGCTGTTGCCTTTGCCTTAACATTCTTCCACCAGATATCAGCATGTCCCACTCCCTCATTTCTCTGTGGTCTCTGCTTAAATTTACCCTATTAGGGAGGCCTACCCTGACCATACTGTATCAAATAGCAACTCTTCCCTGCTCACTCCACCTGTTATCTAGCTCCTAGGCCCTGCTTTGGTTTTCTCCTTAGTCTCATCACCAACTGACAGGCTGTAATGTATTTCTTTTTTTTTTTTTTTTTTTGAGACAGAGTCTCACTCTGTTGCCTGGGCTAGAGTGCCATGGCATCAGCCTAGCTCACAGCAACCTCAATCTCCTGAACTCAAGTGATCCTCCTGTCTCAACCTCCTGAGTAGCTGGGACTACAGGCATGCAATGCCATGCCCAGCTAATTTTTTCTGTATATTTTTAGTTGGCCAATTAATTTCTTTCTATTTTTAGTAGAGATGGGGTCTCACTCTTGCTTAGGCTGCTTTCAAACTCCTGACCTTGAGCAATCCACCTGCATCGGCCTCCCAGAGTGCTAGGATTACAGGCATGAGCCACCGCCCGTCCTGTAATGTATTTCTTTTTTTTTTTTATTAAATTATTTTTCTTATTTATTTTTACTTTTTTTCTTTTCTTTTATGAAATAATTACCTTGAACTGTAATGTATTTCTTTATCTGACTTGTACCCACTGGAATGCAAGGTCCATGAGGTCAAGGACTTTGCTTTGTTCATTTCTCTCTCTCCAGTGCCTAGAACAGGATCTGCTCTGATAAGCACTCAATAAAATCATATGTCGCATGAATTAATAAAAGCATTCCTCATAGAGGGACTGGTTAAATAAAGTAGAATACATTTGTATAATGGAATGCTATACAACTGATAAAAGAAGTGAAATATCTTTATATATACTAACAATGAAAGATCTCTAAATGTGTTGATAAAAATAGCAGGTGGCAGAATATCAAGAGTTTGATCTTTTAAATGTTAAAAATGTGTAATTTTGGCCGGGCGAGGTGGCTCACGCCTGTAATCCTAGCACTCTGGGAGGCCAAGGTGGGCGGATTGCTCGAGGTCAGGAGTTCAAAACCAGTCTGAGCAAGAGCGAGACCCCCTCTCTACTATAAATAGAAAGAAATTAATTGGCCAACTAATATATATAGAAAAAATTAGCTGGGCATGGTGGCGCATGCCTGTAGTCCCAGCTACTTAGGAGGCTGAGGCAGGAGGATTGCTTGAGCCCAGGAGTTTGAGGTTGCTGTGAGCTAGACTCACGCCATGGCACTCACTCTAGCCTGGGCAACAAAGTGAGACTCTGTCTCAAAAAAAAAAAAAATGTAATTTTATGTTTTAACATAGGAAATTTGAGTGCTCCCCCAACCCTGCCAAAAGGGGTCTCACTGTGTTTTCCAGGTTTGAGTACAGTGACTATTGACAGGCGTGATCCTAGCACACCATAGCCTCTAACTCCTGGGCTGAAGTGATCTTCCTGCCTTAGCTTCCTTAGCAGCTCAGACTATATAGGTGCACACCACTGTGCTCAGCTCAGGAAACTGGAGGTTTTAAATTATAAACCTAAGTTTTCTAAATTGTGAAAGTCGTGCAGGTACATGGCCCACAAGAAATTGAAGTGATGGAGAAGAGTGAAATTCTTTCCCTTGCACTCTTCGTAGAGATAACTACTGTTGACAGTTTATGTTTTGGATTTTTATTGTGATTATCATTTTAACCTCAAATAATGTGTTTTATTTGATCCACATTAAGCAAGATTATTTACTCCCTATTATGAAAGATAATGTAACATACTCATAAATTTCCCTATCATTCTTTTCTTGTCTTTCAGTTTTTAAATTATTGTTACATTTGTAAGTATGCGATATTTAATTAGTTATTTTAACTATAATTTAGTCTTTTGTAAATTATTCTAAGACTTGAAAACAATTAAGGAGCACTTATAATAAGATGATCGTTTTGTTGTTGGACATTGCAAAACCTAATGATTTTATTGAACTCACTGAGAAGAAGACAGATCTAGTCATTGAATTAGTTTTGATTAAATGAAACAATTCTAGTAGGCGAGATCTACTGGATCTTTTTTCCTACTTAGTGCCAGTTCTATTATTTCCTTAATAGGAAATGTATCTTTTAACATTTTACAGATATTCTTCAAAGGTTGATTTTTTAAAAAAAAAATGTTTGTTTTTTATCCTGAAGTATTTTGAAATCTTGAAATACATTTCTTGAAATACATTTCAGAAATCTCAACTTCCTATCTAGAAATAGTGTAACAACCACATTCTAAAACATAGTAACATTTTCCCGGATATTCAAATTAACATTATCACACTTTTGTTAGCATCTATTTTTATGTAAAATAGAACTTCCCTCTCCTCATCTGTGCCTGTTGGTCTATAGGGGCATATAGTTTTACTAGAAAGGCAGGCTGAATGTTTAGTTGTTTCCTTTTAATTATGAATATTAAAGTTTTTTAAATTAAGTTTTAAGATTTTAGTTTATTTTTTGTAGTGTTGGGGTCTTATTATATTGCCCAGGCTGTTCTCAAACTCCTGGCCTCAAGTGATCCTCCTGCCTTAGCCTCTGAAGTGATTGGGACTACAGGTGCATGTCACCATGCCTAGCTACTGATAGGTTTTTGATGTCTGATAATTTCCCCGTGATTTTTATATATGTAACTCTCAGCTTGGAGCTTTGCAGGAAGGAGCTCCTTTGAAAAGAACAGACTGTTTTACCGATGGGGTTTTGAGCTATGAGCTTCTTTATTTCATTTTCTCTATAATTCTAATCCTAACTCCTTTTGAATGTTTCTTAAAAGTTAAAATTCTAAAACTTTTCTTATTCTTAAGTCCCCTTTATTTCTTAGTGGTATTATGATTTCACATTTAAATAATATCTGTACATTAGAGATATTATATCTCTATATATAATATAATATCTCACAGATATTATATCTGTGCAATAATATCTGTGGGATGTTGGGAGATCCAGCCTATCATCATGAATTAGAACCCAATATTACTTGTATATTAGAAACAAAGGATACAGAAATTTAGGGGGAAGCTAGGGGTTGTATTTAATTTACAACTATGGTGACTGACTTAGGTTGTGTTCTTATTGTCCTCTCAGTGACTTGTTGGGAAACCGGAAACTATTTTCCAATTTTGCATTTCTTTGTTTTTTTGTGTGTGTGTGTGACAGAGTCTCACTTTGTTGCCCAGGCTAGAGTGAGTGCTGTGGCATCAGCCTAGCTCACAGCAACCCCAAACTCCTGGGCTCAGGAGATCCTACCTCAGCCTCCCGAGTAGCTGGGACTACAGGGATGGGCCACCATGCCTGACTAATTTTTTCTATATATATTATTTGGCCAATTAACTTCTTTCTATTTATAGTAGAGACAGGGTCTCGCTCTTGCTCAGGTTGGTTTCGAACTCTTGCCATCAAGCAGTCCCTCCCCCCGGCCTCCCAGAGGGCTAGGATTACAGGCGTGAGCCACCGCTCCCAGTCCAATTTTGCATTTCTAGTGGTTGACATAGGACCAGGTACAGAGATTCACATTTAATATTGAATGAATGTTGAATGATCAGAATTAGAGCATTTTTTTTTTCTACCATGGATTTTTGTTGTCACATGAAGTCCTTATATTGTATAGCACCTTTTACCTTTTGAAAGCATTGTTTCCATTTTCATGAGGATTTGCTGCTTCCTAGCTGTGCCCCACTTCCTCTCAGTTAACTTTTGCATTTTTACTTCTTATAATTGGGCATATTTATATATGCGTTTTTACAGAAAGCTTTAATTTCGAAACATCCCACTGAACTTCTTTCTGGCATCCTCAGTTTGCCGGAAGAAAATTACAACCACAAATGAGCACATGCGAAAAAGCATTTTATCAAAGCCCATTTACCATGTATCTAGAAACTTAATGGAAGAGCCTTTTAGTTTTTTGATTCTTTTTTTTTTTTTTTTTTTTTTTTTTTGAGACTGAGTATCATTCTCTCTGCCCTGGGTAGAGTGCAGTGGCATCATCGTAGCTAACTGCAGCCTCAAACTCCTGAGCTTAAGAGATCCTCCTGCCTCAAACTCCGAGTAGCTGGGACTACAGGCCTGTGCCACAATGCCTGGCTTATTTTTCTATTTTTAGTAGAGACAGAAGTCTCACTCTGTTCTGGCTGGTCTCAAACTCCTGAGCTCAAGCAGTCCTCCCACCTTGGCCTCCCAGAGTCCTAGGATTATAGGTGTGAGTCACCTTGCTTGGCCTCATTTGATTCTTATTGGCTCTTGTTATAAATGTAGTGCAAACAGTTGTGCCTGGCAGTCATATTTATTCAGAAATACGTTTAGAAAGGAGAGGATTATAAGAGCAATCTAATAATAACTAAAGGAGCTAATGCTTATATCTTCATGCGGTATAATACTTGAGTTTCATAATGAAAAGCCTTAATTAATATGAAAAGGTTGGATTTGCTGCATTTTAGAAAGAGTAAATTTTCAGTTATTTGGAATCATATAGAACTGTATTTTAATCACAGCTCTGCCTCTTACTGGCTGTCCAAGTTGTTGAACCTCTTTGGGACTGGGTCCTCTTTTTTGACATCTTTGAACCCTGCGCAAGTCTTGTCTCTTTCCCTAGATCCTTTATACATGTATACATGTTCTTTACCTGGAATGACCCTGTGATCTCCTCTCTTGGACTCTGTTTGCTTCAAATCTTCAACTTTCTCAAGGTTTATTCCTGATTCTATTGATTGTTATGTACCTCGCTATATGCTCTTTTAGTACTTATTTTGATTGTGGTTGTATATGTATTACATAATTGTTTATTCAACACTTGCTTACAACAAATATTTATCAAATGCTTAAGAAATCTTATCTTGTAGTTGGTCACACCTGTAATCCAAGCACTTTGGGAGGCTGAGACAGGAGAATCCCTTGAGGCTAGTAGTTCAAGACCAGCCTGAACAACATGGCAAGACCCCACCACCACCAATAATAACAAAAGAAAGAAAAATTAGCCAGGCATGGTTCTGAGTGCCTGTAGTCCCAGCTACTTGAAAGGCTGAGGCAGGAATATCACTTGAGCCCAAGAGTTTGAGGCTGCAGTGAGCTATGATGATGCCACTGTACTCTAACCCAGGCAACGGAGTGAGACCCTGTCTCCAAAAATAAAAATCTTTTCTTGGATTGTAAGCTTCATTAGGGCAGAGTAAGAACTGGGTCTATGGTTTGTTTCCCTTGGCTGTGTACCCCTAGCACCTAATACAGTGCTTAGATATAAGGACTACTTAATAAGTAGTTGTTGAATGAATGCATAAAAATGGAGTTAATAAGACTGCCTACCTTCTAAGACTGTTGTGAGCCTTCAGTGCATGTGTAGGAAGTGTTTAACTTGTTCACAACCTGGGTGTGACGGTCTGCAGTAGTCATTGACAGTGGTTATTGTGGACACAGCTCCCAATTCTAGTTCCCCCACTTACTTGCTCTTTGACCCCTGCATAGGAACTTAATGTCTCTGATTTGTATTTTCCTTATCTGTAAATGGAAACAATAATATAATTACCACCATAAAGGTTTTATAAGGATTGCATATGATAATGACAGTGAAGTATTTGGCCTATAGTAATTTCTCAGTAGGTGGTGGTTATACCATTATGAATTTGCTGATGAATAACAACAATAATCAAATGAATATATAGAAAGATAAATTTCATATATATATAAAAGACAGCATCCTCTGATGAGATAATAGTGCTATGTTTTCATTATTCAGTAATCCTCAGATTTGCTAATATTTCCTAATTATGTCTGTGATAGGTCATACTGTATTAGGCACAATTGTACTTTTTATTTTATTTATTTTATTTTTTATTTTTTTGGAGATGTAGGGTCTTGCCCTGTCACACAGGCTGGGGTACAGTGGCAGGATTCACAGCTCACTGCAGCCTTGAACTCTTGGGCCTGTGATCCTCTTACCTCCTGAGTAACTAGGACTATAGATAGGCATGTACCACCACACCCAGCTAACTCGTATTATTTTTTGTTGAGTTGATGTCTCACTATATTGCTCAGGGTAGTCTCAAACTCCTGGGCTCAAGTGATCTTCCCACCTCAGCCTCCCAAAGTCCTGGGGTCACAGGTGTGAGCTACTATACCTGGCCTGTACCTTGTTTTTGCAAGTACTATTGGGAATGTAATGAGTGTATATTCCTGAATATCTGAATTGAACGAAACCTAAACCATATAAATTTTAAAAATGCCTTAGAATGCCCAGTCAGCAAGTGACTGGAATATTTGAAATCAGCCTGGATTTTTAGACTACTACTACTGTCTGTTCATGGATATGGTTGTGTATTTAAGAGACTATTCTGAATAGTGGTTTGCAGTACTTTCTGCCTAGACTCACATGCATCTGCTGTGCATTGGATGGTTCATTTGCCTTTTCTGACGAAAGCATATAAAATACAAGTGAAAAGGGCAAGTTATTACAGGAATAACTTCATTTCCTCTTACATATTTTAAAAATGTAATTTATAAGCATTTGATACTTTAAACCTATTTATAGAACCATGATATAAAACACCCTGTCTAGCACTTGTGTCTCATATTGGAATTGTTTTACTTTCTTTTTGTCCACGTGGCCCTGACTATTAATCCTTTCATAAGAAAGGGTTTGTTTTAGATAGAGACAGTCATTTGGATTCATACAAATGTTTGTGGGAAAAGATACAAAACTTTCCTGTGATTTGTGATGTACCTTTATCATAGGCTCAACAAAACAGTCCCTCTTCTACGGGATCTGGCAACACAGAGCATTCCTGCAGCTCACAAAAACAGATCTCCATCCAGCACAGACAGACCCAGGTAGGTCAATAATTATCACACAATGGAGGAGAATATCTTCTTAGGAATAAATGCTAATCTAACCATATATAAAGTCCAATTCCCCTCTGTCTTCCCTTTGTTTCTCCTGCCATACCTCATTATTTGTGGGTGTTATATTCAGAGGTTGCATTGTGGGTAAAGACCGTTGGAAGGTGCTTTAACTTTTTGTGGCTTTTTTTTTTTTTTTACCTTTCTGGTGTATCATAGCAGAAAGGCTTATTGTAGCATGGTGTTGAGGAAAGCACACACCTTGAAAGTGGGTTCAGATTCTGTCATGGTAGCTTAAATCTTTCTGGGCTTCAGGTTTCCTTAGTAACAAATCATCTGTAAAAATGTTGTTGATTCTAATTATCTCAGTGTGTATAAAATGCCAGTTAGAATAGTACTTATGGTAGATTTACAATAGATGTTAATTCCCTACTTTATGAAAATAGTTAATTTATTCCTTGTACCTGCTTACTTATTTGGCAGGACCTAGCTAAACTTCTCTAATATGTGATACATCAACATAATTTCATCCTTAAACAGTCTTCAGAAACTCTTTTTAGTTTAGGGAATGTTGCGAACATTTTAAGATTATATCTGAAAAGGATGGTGTGTATATCCTCCGTTTTACAGCGTTGAGTCAGCCAACAGTATACTTGGTTTTCTTGTAGCCTCTTTTGGCACAGCCTGTATTGCTTTCAAGACAGGATGTTTGGCATCCAGGAGAATTTCTTAAATCTCAGTATACACCTCCTGGAGCAGATTTAAATTTTATTTGAATCACCGGCTTTTGGACATTTGAACAGATTTAGATAGTTGAGCACTCAGATAACTTTGTTTCTCCCTTTCTGATCACTGTTCCCACTAGATGGCACATTTGTTCTTTAGAGGTTTGGGTCATGTGTTGTGTGCAATCTTTTTCTATTCAAAATTAGTTTCATTTTTGGAGTAATGCATTTCTGCATTGTTCAATGTGCAGTAATTTCAGAATTTATATATTTGATTTAATAATTAATATGTTTTTGAAGTGCAGGTGTAGCAGGATATAAGGATCTCAGCTAAGGCTTGATGAATAGGATGAGGAAATCAGATTTAATTCCTTGAACCATGTGATTCCAGGCTACTTGTTATTATCAAATATTTTTTTCAGAAAAGTAACGAGAAAAATCTGATGACATATAAAAATTCTAAATTTGTTGTGCTTTTGTCTCTATAGTCTGACCTCACAATAGAAAAAATATCTGCACTAGAAAACAGTAAGAATTCTGACTTAGAGAAGAAGGAGGGAAGAATAGATGATTTATTAAGAGTAAGTATTAAAATGTGGTAAGAGATTTTATAAACAAGCACTAATTGTTACGTATATTTGGATTATGTACATATCATAGACATAATTACTACAGTCAAATAACAAAGTTAAAGAATAACCATTTGGATATTTTCTTTTAACTGAGGAAATCAAGAACCAGGATCATATCTACAATTCTAAATATTATCTTTGAATTGGAAATTTTATATTGTATTTTAATATTTGCATTCATAATAGAAAAATAGATATGTGGAGTGCTGTTTCATGTAGAATTGTGGGAGTAAGTATAAAATGTTTTCCCATTCCAGAAAAGTTTTTTTCTTCTTCTTCTCAAAGAAGAAAGAAAAGGGGGAGGCAGGGGAGCGAGAGGGTTGAGGGCCTGAAGAAACAGAAACGTTATTTTAGTACTGTTGAACTTTAAAAACTATTAAAAACTTTAAAAACTATTTTCAAGGCCAGGCACAGGGGCTCACACCTGTAACCGGAGCACTGTGAGAGTCCAAGGTGGGAGGATCCCTTGCAGCCATTAGTTTAAGACTAGCCTGGGCAACATAGTAAGACCTTGTCACTAAAAAAATAGAAAAATTAGCTGGGCATAGTGGTACGCACCTATAGTCCCAGCTTCTCAGGAGGCTAAGGCAGGAGCATTACTTGAGCCCAGGAGTTTGAGGTTGCAGTGAGTTATGATGACGCACCACTACTCTAGTCAGGGTGACAGAGTGAGATCCTGCCTCAGAACAAACCAACCAACCAAAAAAACTGTTTTCAAAAGGCTTTTCAAGGCCGGGCATGGTGGCTCACGCCTATAATTCTAGCTCTCTGGGAGGCCGAGACAGGCGGATTGTTTGAGCTCAGGAGTTCGAAACCAACCTGAGCAATAGTGAGACCCTGTCTCTACTATAAAAATAGAAAAAAATTAATTGGCCAACTAATATATATAGGAAAGAAAAAAATTAGCGGGGCAGGTGGTGCATGCCTGTAGTCCCAGCTACTCGGGAGGCTGAGGCAGTAGGATTGCTTGAGCCCAGGAGATTGAGGTTGCTGTGAGCTAGGCTGATGCCACGGCACTCACTCTAGCCTGGGCAACAAAGTGAGACTCTGTCTCAAAAAATAAATAAATAAAAAATAAAAAAAATAAAGGGTTTTCAACCCACTTTTCATTTTTACCTTTTATAACTTAGTCATCTAAAGTTTTTTGTGCTTACAAAAGCAAGTTTTACTTTTTTCTTTTTTCCTTCTATATCCACTGAAGCTTAAAAAAGAAAGTTTTAAAATGCCTAGTCTGGAATTAAATAGATATCTCTACAATTATACCATGATATTTTAAAAATATATTTTGAATATGCATTTTGACATGACTGACCCATTCTTTAAAAAAGGTAAAAAGTGTTCATTGTTTTTCTGTTATAAAGTTATACATGCTCTTTGGAGAATACATAAAAAGATGTCATCTATAATTCCATTAACTGGGATAAAACGTTCGGCACATTTTCTTTTGGTTATGTTTTTGAGCCATTTAGAGTATATACACACAAAGATATAAAATACATAAACATTACTGATTTATGAATAGAATTGCTAGCATTTTTTACCTTCTCTGGTGATTTAGAAGATAGTGGTTTGATTTTTACTTGTACTAATGCAGTCATCAAACTGACTCATTGGGGCCTTGGGACCTTCAGTGCTATCCTGACATAGCAAGGTGGCAATCGGCCCAAAAGTGTTGCTTTTATCAGTTTTTATCATTAGTCTTCTAGGCATGATTTTGTTTGAGTAACGGGATCTCTCTGTTTAATAATACAGGTAATAAAAGTCACTATATTTGTGAATGTGTCTGCCACCTGAAAACTTTAAATTATATTTCTGTAATTAAAGTACAGTATAAAAATATTGTATTTTGACTCTCTTTAATGTAAGACCTAGAATTTAGCACATGGCTAAACCATAAGTCTGGCTTTTATTAGTAAAGTTTGATGTGTTTATTTTTATTAGATTATAATTTCTTATATTTATAGGCAGCTTTATGACCAGATTTGTAGTAATTGGTTTCTCATATTTATTTAACTTATGTCAAAGCTTTTTGATAGTATTTTCTGATTCACCATTTTTGGGTTTTTTTTTTTTTTTTTTTTTTTTTTGAGATAGGGTCTCACTCTGTTGCTCAGTCTACAGTGCAGTGGCTTCATCATAGCTCACTGCAACTTCAAACTCCTGGCCTCAAGCAATCCTCCTGCCTCGGCCTCCCAAAGTACTGGAATTATAGGTGTGAGCTACCATGTCTGGCCATTTTTGTCTTTTCATTTCATCTGTTGATTAGTATATATTTTCAAGTAATTATTTTTCAGCAAGGATACGTCAGTGTTAAATTTTGTATACCACTACAAAGTGGAGAATTCTTTCCCCTGTAAAAGGCAACACTGTGAGATTTTTGTGTTGTGATTTTTGTGTGCTTTCCCCTGTAAAAGGCAACACTGTTTGTGAGATTTTTGTGTTGTAACCTATTGTTTGTCTCTTTCTGTCTGCCAAATATAACACATATACACACATACACTCACTGCTCCTTTCATTTTTCTAGCATTTACTGTGTCAGAGAAGTCCATGACCAAAACAACAGACATTTCAATCTGTTAAATTTTTCCAGGGTACATCTATATGGGGGTCTTTATATTTTTATTCTCTAAATGTGTGATTATGCCTAATTATTGCTTTTATTTTTCTTATATTGATTTCTTATTTGGTCCCAGCCTGAGTCTCCGACTTCTATGCTGTATTTAAAACATGTTATGTCTCATTTTAATATGATTGCCCCTTTCTTCTCAATCTCATTAAACACTGTTTGTCTTCCATATGTTTTCTGTTATTGACTGTAGCTCATGTGAATTTCGATCCTGTAATTTGCATTTTTAATTTACCCATATCTTCCTTTTCTAGTATACTTTCTTATTTCATCCTGTGTATTCTTTAGGAATTTTGGCTCCTATTTCATAGATGTGTCTTTTTGCATTTTATGGAGTATGAAAAATAGTCTTCTAAAATGTTCCTTTGTTTTCTGTAGATGATCATTTTCATTGTTTTCAAGCTGATGTTCTTATTCAGAAATATTGTCCTTAGGCTGATTTTTGTTTGTGTATTTTTTTTCCTTCTTTTTTTAATGAGGAGAGACACAAATAGACTCAGTACCTGTCTCGCATCTTTTTTTGTTAACATACATATTTGCTTGGAGTTGCTCTCGTTACTGCTTTTGTTCCTTTGGGTGCTCAAGTTGAATTGTCATCTAAGAGTTATAACAAAGAAGCTTGTAGGTATAAAAAGTTCCTCCTTGTCAAAATCCAGTATCTGGCAGGTTTTTGTCTAGAGTAACTCTGCTGGAGTGAGAAAGGATTGTGGACATGTCTTCGTCCTTAATCGCCTAACTCTCTTAAGATTGAGAAGATAAAATCTGTAAAAAACTTGAATCCTAACTTGGTACTGCTTTTTGGGTTTTAAAAAATGTTGCTTACATTTCCCAGGAAGTGTCATGTTCCCTTTATTTACCACTGCCCCCTTCTGTTAGTTGAATGTATAACAGTACTAAAGGAATAGATACATCAAAAAACGAATACACAGGGCTGGGTATGGTGGCTCTCACATGTAATCCTAGCACTTTGGGAGGCCTCTCAAAAAAAACACACACACACACAAAAGTGCAGCCACCATTTTTTCAAGTTGATTAGAACTTTTGTTGCTGATCAGGAAGATAGACAGTAGGGGAAAGACCTCAGATCTTATGTCTTATTTCAGGCAGCCATCGTCATTGATTAGGTTTTTCCATTTTAGTAAGGTGCTGGGTATGACTGTATTGGGTCTACTAGCTAGCTGCTATGTTAAACATGAACTTTTGTGGTCAGAAACCACAAAAATTAAGAGTATTAAAATTTTAAATTGTCAGAGGTGGATTGATTCCATATATATGATTACAGATTTTGAGGGAACACTCATCTTCTAGGGAGATTAGATTTCACAAAACACTACATGATCTTTGGCTTGTAGATTGTTCTTTTTTCTTTTGTTTTACATGATGGAAGAGCACAGGAATGGATTTTATTTTCATCTCAAGAATATTTAAATCGGGGGAAGAAATTCAGCTTTTATTGTTAGAATTTGACAGGCTTCAAACACATGTGATAGAGGAATTGTTATCATTAAATATCCACCTAGTAAAGTTTTAGGTGACCAGTGACTTTGTCTATTAGGTCTGCTGGTCCTGGCCCAATTCCTAGGACAGTTCAAGAGCCTGGTGCAATCTGAGTACGCCCAGCATCTTGGATTAAACTCACAATCAGTCCCAGCATTTCTGCATGGGTCAGTAATTCAACCAGGGTTTCTTCATCAGGAGCTTTGACCACTACTTTGGGCTGGCCACAGTATTCCCACTGTTTTGAGCACTACAGGGTTTCTCCTTTGAACTTGCTGGTAGGCAGAAACAGCAGCATGAAAGCACTGGGCAGCCACTTTTCCTTTTCCCATCTTTAAGTCGGTTCGAACCACAAGAATCATTTTCTACTCCCCATTTTCTCCTAAGACACTTGCTTCAGTTCCAGTCTCTGTGTCTGTCTTGCTCGTCAAGCCTTTGGAGAGCATCCCAAAGCGTACTCGGAGGCCCCAGCCCAGGCACATGCCACAAGCAACTCCAGCAGCCAAGGTGAAAGCACCAGGATTAGCCAAATATTCCTAACCAAGGGTATGGAGGGCATCTAAAATACCTCTACTCCTTCTCAGTCATGCCTTCCCATTTTCACTTCTAGGCAGCTAACACGCGTCTCTGTTCTTTTTTTCTGAGACAGGGTCTTACTCTGTCCCATGCTGGAGTGCATTAGTACAATTATAGTTTACTGCAACCTCCAACTCCTGGGCTAAAGTGATCCGCCTGGCTCACCCTCCCAAGTAGCTGTGACTACAGGTGTGCACCACCATGCCCAGCTAATTTTTTACTTTTGGTAGAGGTAAGATCTCTCTGTGTTGCCCAGGCTGGTCTTGAACTCCTGGCTTCAAGCAGTGTTCCCTTGTTGGCCTCCCAAAGTGCTAGGATTATAAGTATGAGCCACCGTACCTACTGGCTTATAGATTCTTTAGCATGAATTACATAGTCACATTTACCCAAATGTAGTTATACTTGGCCTTTGATAATGTGGTCCATAATACTCTGTAAGAAAAACTTGAGCATCCTGTAATATCTTCCATTTGTGCTTTTTATTGTTTCAGAAGTGTTTATATCATTTGGTTGGAATGTAACAGAGTTGTTCATAATTCAAGCAACTTATTAAAAAGCAGCATTGTTTGTCAAAAGAGTAGTTTTTTTTTCCCAACACAAGAAGAATAAATTCAGGAATTGCAAGTCAAATTTGACCTTGGGTTAGTGGTTCTTTCCCTCTCTGTTATTGTAGGTGACTCGAATTTTTGAAAGTATTTAGTCCATGTTGTAGGCTTCTAACCACAGCTAAATTAACTGTATGTTTACGTTCTGGTATTGTTGAACTAGGACCTTATTTGTTCTGTCTTGGTGTGGGTAGGGTGTGCCTGGCTTCTCTGGTGAGGAACATTTATGTAAATTCATTTTTTTTTTTAAAGTAAGAATAGAAAAACAAGGAACAAACTGAATATAAAGAAAATTATATGGTTTAAAAAATTCTGTAATTTTTAAGTGCATAATCACCCTTCGTATGTATTTTAAACTTCATTCTGGATTTTTTAAATCTTTATTTTGTGTTAGGTTAGGTATCTGTAATGTACAAAATTAGCTGTAACAAAATATCATCAGTAGAGAAACACGCCCCACTTCTGGTAACACAATTTATCATTGATAAACAGATGATAAAATATTGAAAGAATAAAGGAATGAAATATTTGTTTTATCTTAAAGACATAGTTATTCTTATCTCTGAAATTTAATTTTGATCTATTAATAATAACATAGAAATGATTTTTCTCTCTCCCTAGAAACTGCTTTTCTATTAATCTGTCTTTCTTAGAGCTAATTACAAAATTTTTTTCCATTGAAGGCCAACTGTGATTTGAGACGGCAGATTGATGAACAGCAAAAGATGCTAGAGAAATACAAGGAACGATTAAATAGATGTGTGACAATGAGCAAGAAACTCCTTATAGAAAAGGTTAGTGAATAATGGTGGCCTGAGCTCTGTATCCCAAGATGCTTAATGTATGTCATTGTGTGGCTTCTTTTTCTTTATCTGAGATTAAAATATTTTAAAAGAGGGCTTTAGAAAAAGACTTCTCAAGATTTGACAATTAGGATTTTTTTCCTTACATAGACTAACCAAACCAAACATCTAGAGTGATAATTTGGGACATGCTTTTTGGCTGTACATTACTTTTGACTATGATGTTGAACAGGAATAGCTAGTCCTAGATAAGTTTATTTGGGGTATTGCTCTCCTAAATTTCTGTATTTGTCCTATGAATTGAAGTGAGTATCTTAGAACTATTATAAACATGTAACAAGAATTACATTTCTGTTTCAGAGATGGTATTTAGAAGAACTTATGTATCAAATAATGGGATAATTAAGACATTGACTGCCGCACTAGGGAAAAAAAAAGTTATTTTCTTGGGGCCATGGTGTTTTATTACGAAAATAGAATAAAAACTTTGAAAACAGAATGATCCTTTGAATTTAAAGAAAAATTTGTTATTTTTTATTGTTTTCTGTGCATGAGTTATATGCAACTTGAAAAATAGTTCTCATGGCTCCCAAGGTGGAGAGAGACATGTGAGTTACGTATGCCTCACAAGGCCCCACACTCAAAACTAGCGTGAGTTAAATACAACTTACATGACAGTTAATGTGTAAAATGTTTTATGCTTTAAAAAAAAAATGAAGTTGTCATATACCTCTATATGATTACTTTAATGGGTTGATATTGCCTGCAACAGTAGTTACAGATTGCCTTTAATAGTTATTAATAGGCCGGGTACGGTGGCTTATGCCTATAATCTTAGCACTTTGGGAGGGTGAGGTGGGAGGATCGCTTGAGCTCAGAAGTTCGAGTCCAGCCTGAGCAAGAGTAAGACCCCATCTCTACAAAAAAAAAATAGAAAAATTAGCCGGATGTGGTAGTTCACACCTGTAGTCCCAGCTACTCCAGAGGCTGAGATGGGAGGATCACTTGAGTGAAGGAGTTTAAGCTTGAGGTGAGCTATGGATGACGCCAATGCTCTCTAGCTGGGGTGACATAGCAAAACTCTGTCTCAAAAATAAATAAATAAATAAATTTTTTATTTACCATTTTTCTAAGAAATAGTTAACTGTTTCTTAGAAGTTTTAGGATGATAGTACTTCCTAATGAAATTTTCCAAGAATACCTGCTAAAGGTCTGAAACACACTGGTGGATACTTTTCCTGAAATCATTGGAATGCTGTTAAAAAGATAGGGAACACTTTCTTTTAGTGAAAGTGAAATAGATTATTTTATTGAAGTGGAAGATACTGAGAAGAATTTGATTTTATTCTTTGGCTCATTAATCAATTAAGGAAGGAAGCCACTTTTTTTCATTTTTATGAGAGTGAGAAATAATAAGGCATATGCTAATACAGAGAATTTATTTAAAGTTTTAGGGCATTTCCTGAGATCAGCATACATTCACCCAATTATACTAAACTCTAAACAACATATTACAGAAATTAAACACAATACTGTCTCTGAGTTCTCATAGGAAAATATGATTTCTATTTGTTAATAACCACTTCGGGCTGGGCGCGGTTGCTCACGCCTGTAATCCTAGCACTCTGCGAGGCCAAGGCGGGCAGATCACTCAAGGTCAGGAGTTCGAAACCAGCCTGAGCAAGAACGAGACCCCCATCTCTACTATAAATAGAAAGAAATTAATTGGCCAACTAATTTATATATATATATATATATATATATATATATAAAAAATTAGCCTCCCAGCTACTTGGGAGGCTGAGGCAGGAGGATCACTTGAGCCCAGGAGTTTGAGGTTGCTATGAGCTAGGCTGTGACTTTTCTAATTTTTCATTTATCAAAATAAAATTGTGAACGTTTAAAAATAACGTAATGAAAACATATATGTATATGTTACCTCTTCTGATTTACATTACAAGTAAAGCTACCTGTAAAGTAAAACAAGCTTTCAGTGCTTTAAAACTTTCCTCATCACACAAGAGCAAAACAAATTCGTCGTCTATGCACAGCACAAAATATCGTGTGGACTATGAGTGCTGGCTGTGGGCAAGGTTTCGCGGCCGGTGAGCATGGTACTGAAGTGGTTAAGATTAGTATGTAATAAAATGTAGATGTGTTTGCAAAAGAATTGAAATTTTAGTACTTTTTTGTCGACTTTCTAAATAGGGAATATTTATTTACTATCTGATATGTCATGCTGGAATGTACAAAAATACAAAATACAACCATAGATTGGGAGGAAATATTTGGAATATTATCTCTCAAAGAACTTATATTCAATATATGTGAAGACTTCCATAACTTAATAAAAAGGCAACCCATTAACCCTTTGCACTTGGATGTCAAGTGTGACTTGACACGGTTAGCAAAAATTATAGAGATTAAAATTACTCTTTGAATGTATTAATAATTTGAAATATTAAAAAATCCAAATAAGTTTATATGAAAAGAAACTCCAGTTTTTTTTTTTTTTTTTTGAGACAGAGTCTCACTTTGTTGCTCAGGCTAGAGTGAGTGCCATGACGTCAGCCTAGCTCACAGCAACCTCAATCTCCTGGACTCAAGCGATCCTACTGCCTCAGCCTCCTGAGTAGCTGGGACTACAGGCATGCGCCACCATGCCCGGCTCATTTTTTGTATATATATTTTTAGTTGGTCAATTAGTTTATTTCTATTTTTTAGTTAGAGACAGGGTCTCGCTCAGGCTGGTTTCGAACTCCTGACCTTGAGCGATCCGCCCGCCTCGGCCTCCCAGAGAGCTAGGATTACAGGCGTGAGCCAAAGAAACTCCAGTTTTTATTCTACTGCTGCGCTTTGTAAAATCTGGGGTATTTAAAAAATTAAATTCCGAGTAGAATAAAGAAATCGAGAAAAAAGCAAGCGAGTGCAAAGGGTTAAAAATGAACAAAAGATTTGAACAGGCCAGGTGAGGTGGCTCAAGCCTGTAATCCTAGCACTTTGGGAGGCCAAGGTGGGAGGATCACTTGAGGTCAGCAGTTCAAGACCAGCCTGAGCAGGAACTGAGACCCTGTCTCTACTAAAAATAAATAAAATTAGCTAGGCATGGTGGTGAGTGCTTGTAGGCCCAGCTACTTGGGAGGCTGAGGCACAAGTATCACTTGAGTCTAGGAGTTAGAAGTTACAGTGAGCTACTGTGACACCACTACACTCTAGCCTGGGTGACAGAGCAAGACTCTGTCTCAAAAAAATAAAAAGGAAAAGACTTGGACAGATATTTTACAACAAGAGGATATATAAATATATGCAATATCTACCTAGCAGGGGAGATTTCCATAAAATCATTTTCCCAGGGTGAGGCTTATTCATTGCAGTCCAGCGGCACTGACCCCTGTGATTTCCCCAAATGTGGAAAACTCGACTGCATACTTTGTGGTGGAGGGGGACTGTGTCTTGCTCTTCCCTGATATTCACAGTTTGTAAATACCAGACTTTGTAAGCTACTGCACTCCATGGAAGCCCTATTTCTTGATTTCTGATGTTCTGTAAATTATATAAAAATAAGCAAATGGCTAACATATGAAAAGATGCTCAAAACCGGGCACAGTGGCTTGCACCTGTAATCTCAGCTATACTGGAGGCTGAGGTGGAAGGGTTGCTTGAGGCCAGGAGTTTGAG
The DNA here is from genome assembly GCA_008750895.1 of Mirza zaza. Classification (NCBI taxonomy): domain Eukaryota; kingdom Metazoa; phylum Chordata; class Mammalia; order Primates; family Cheirogaleidae; genus Mirza; species Mirza zaza. Next base: position 88,100 of record VSMD01039514.1, read on the forward strand.
ACTAGCCTGGGTTACATAGTGAGACCTTGTTTCTAAAAAAATAAAACACAATAAAATTAGCCAGGCATTGTGGTGTGCACCTGTAGTCCCAGCTACTCAGGAAGCTCGAAGCAGGAGGATCACTTGAGCCCAGGAGTTCAAGGCTGCAGTGAGCTATGATTGCACCACTTCACTCCACCCTGGGCAACAGAGCAAGACCCCATCTTAAAAAAAGAAAGGAAAGATGTTCAACATTATTAGATATCAGGGAAACTAAAATCATAGTGAGATGTTGTTACATACCCAGTAGAGTGACTAATCATAAAAAAACTGACAATGCTAAGTGTTAATGAGGACGTGAGCACTCTGATTTCTCATACTAGTTGGAATGTGGTATGTCACAGCCACTTCAGAAAACTTTGGGGCAATTTCTTATTACATTTACCTTGTGACCTAGCAATTCCTCTCCTGGTGTTTACCTAAGGGAAATGAAAGTAAATGTCCATAAAAATACTTATAGAAAAATATTTATAGCAGTTTTATTTATAGTAGCCTCAAACCAGAAATATCCCAGGTATCTGTCAACAGGTGGACGTATAAACAAATTGTGATATGTTTGTACAATGGAATACTACTTGGCAATGAAAAGGATTGGACTCCTTATACATACAACAGCATGCGTGAATCTATGAAACATAAGACAAAGATCCTGCCATCAGAGGGCTAACAGTCTATTTGAGGGTGGGAGGAATAAGATATTTTAACATATACAAGGAAATGTATTCAGATGAGCAGTGCACATATTAAAAGATTCACTAAAGTGGCTGGGCAATCCTAGCACTTTGAGAGTATGAAGTGGAAGGATAGCTTGAGGTCAGGAGTTTGAGACCAACCTGAGCAAGTGAGACCCTTTCTCTACAAAATAGAAAAAAAATTAATTGGGCATGGTAACACATGCTTGTAGTCCCAGCTGCTCAGGAGTCTGAGACAGGAGGATCACTTGAGCCCAGTAGTTAGAATTTGTAGTGAGCTGTGATGATACCACTGTACTCTAGTCGGGGTTACAGAGTGAGACCCTGTCTTAAATACTAAAAAAATTCACTAAGGGAAATAAAGGGCAGAGGACTAATTAGGGAAAGCTGCAAGGAAGAGAGAAAATGTGTTCTAGCAAGGAAAGCTGCAGGTATAAATTGCCTTTAGTTTAAAAATACACAGAACATCTCAGGTAGGGATATATCATGGGATCTTGTCTCACGGTACTTTGTTCTTTTCCTTCAAGTTCTTTATCACAATTTTTACTATTGGTTATAAATTAATATGGGCTATGAACACCAGTTTTTCACATGTTCTTAGCACTCTTACAGTCCCTGACATATAATTGGTTTTTAGTAAATATGTGTTGAATGAATGATATGTTCAGGAATCAGGAGTACATAAGATGTTCTGGAATAAGAATTACATAGGAAGGTGAACATAATCTTTGAGCTTGTGTAGAACTTTTTCATGTGAAGATCCAGGGTTTGGCAGCAAAGAGCCATGAAAGGTTTAGAGCATCAAATTGGAAGTATACAGAGTAGTGTTTTGAGAAGATCAGTTAGTAGCAGTTCTCTAAAATAAACTGGATAGAGAATAAACAGAAAATAGGGAAACAGCTTAGGAGTTAGGTATTGATGTGATTCAAAATTGAGATGGTGAACTCTCAGATAAAAAAAGATAGGCAAATTGGAGAAACTTTACCAAGGAAGAACCTTTAGCTCTTTTGTTATCCTATCTTGTCTCTACTTTGTTTGTACAGGAGGTATGTTACCCAAGGAGTTGTTACTGTTTTGAGGTGGTGTGTGGTTTTTCAACAGAATTTTCTGTGATAATCTCAAATGGTTTAGTTTCTAGGAAGTATATTTCTTCATGCTAATTGGTATTGAATTGCTTTTTTGTCTATTTCCCATAAGTCAAAACAAGAGAAGATGGCATGTAGAGATAAGAGCATGCAAGACCGCTTGAGATTGGGCCATTTTACTACTGTCCGACATGGGGCCTCTTTTACGGAACAATGGACAGATGGTTATGCTTTCCAGAACCTTATCAAGTAAGTGAATTGGCATGATTAAATGGGGTATTGAAAAGTTAATTTGGATATGTTAAAGTTTTCTGTAATTATAGTCACTAATAATCCTAGTAGTGTATAAAGAAATGTAAGGAATGAAGCAAAGGCCTGGAAAAAAATGACACAAGTAATCAGAGAAATAAAAAATGAGTTCTACATTAAAACTTAAAAGAAATAGTCGCTGAAGCTAAGGAAGAAAAATCTAGGATTTGACTTGATATCTTTAAATTATGAAATAGATTTTCATGAGGAATCTGTTAAGCATTTATTCTGGATCCACAGAAAGTTGAAATGGGTGGCGACCTAAGGAAGAATAAAACCACAGAAGATCCTTATAGGACATGTCCCCGAGGCTCTTTAAGAAGACAGTGTCCAGTCCTTAGAGTAGTCACTTCCTCAAAGGCAGTGGCAACCAGCCCCACTGTTTGTGCTTATCTGCAACTTGGAATCTTGAGCATGCTTTGCTTTTATCATAACTTTTGGGGTGAAACACTCAGTTATTTATTCCAAGGAGGGAATTAATATTTAAAATCCTAAAATTCATACTGTGTGAATAGCTACTGTTAGTTCAGGACTTGAAAAAGTATGTATCTTCACGTTGTACTACTACCTTTTGGTGTATCTTATTTATTTTGATTTATTAGATCATTTCCATCTGAGTGAGGTAGAAGTATTAATCATGGGCCTTTAAACTTTTGTTCTCCAGATCACAATGAGTTGGAAGATTCCATAGACTGCCTTTCCTACTGGCTTTTTCTTGCTAAAATAGCCTGTTGAGTGTGAATTAGAGTGTGAGACTACTTTTGAGTAATAATGAAACATAAACAACAAATTTATGCCTGGAAAAAAAATACAAATATTGATGCTGTTTACATTTTGTGTTAAAACCAACCTCTGATGTACACATTAGTAAATCCTTGTTTTACATATGAAACATTAACCTCCCACTTAGTTTAAGTGTGTTTTTGCTTCACAAATGTACCTCAGATATGTGTATTTTGGTGTAAGAAGAGGCTGTCGAGTCAAAGAATATCCTGGAAGAAAAGCACAAGTTTTGAACTAGGCCAAGTAGCAGAGGTTCAGAGAAGCATTCACTGTGTTCTCTAAGCATAGGTGGCTGGTGATAGCAGAGGTGCACCAGGGCAGTGTAAACAGTAGTCACATGGAGGTATGATACCCATCTGGTAACATCCTGACCAAGATGCGCAAATCACCCTGGAAGTGACACGCCATCCAGTTTCCAGATTTGTTAGAATGGGATCAGAAGATAAAATTAAGATCCCCATTAGTGGCCAAAACCATCTAATGCTCTGGCTCCAAGTGGCTCCTACTAGTGGCCACTCATTACATGGCAGTTTTTTAGACTTTGACTCAAAGAGATGATCAATTTGTATAGAGCTGTATTAATAATTAGTTTTAAGAGGTGATTAAAGTTTTTGCTGATAGTAGCAGTATTTTATCTTTTTACTCTATAAGCAGTCTGATGTCCAGAAGGTTCTGGAAATCTTACACAGTAACAGAGTACAAAATGATGACTTTGCTATAGAGCCATCAGATCAGAGAAATTGGGACTAAATGAGATCCCTGACCAGGATTGTTCCCTCTAGGTAGATGGCACTTGTTTAATGGTTTTCAGTCATATATATGATAAGATGTCCCTTTCTTCTTGGGGACCTGTTTCTGGCTGATGTCTATTAATTATAGGCATTTGATTTCCTAAAGTTTTGCTTTAATAAATTAATTCCCTTTCCTTCAGTGCAGAAATGGAAATTTTTTAGTTATACAAGGCTATATGCGATATATTCACAAGTGACAATTATGTACATGAGGTATCTGAATGTCAGACAGCAGTACTAGGTTTCATGGGAATAGGAAACCTCAAGACATTTAAAAATTGAATTAAAAATTGAATTGTAATGCAAATATAGCCTCAACAAGAGCCTCAACACAGTTCTTTTGTTCTCACTTTGTTCCCCTGGCTCCTTTTTGAGTGATTTTTAAATTTCTTAAAACAGAAGATTTACTGTCTAATAGGAAAATTATATCCAATTTGTAATATATTTTAGCCAGATTAGTAATTTTGCTTTCCAAAGTATGCTTGAACCTGTTTAAAAAGTAGCTTATTTTATAGTTCTGAGAAAGTAATGTTAAGTACTAGTGTTATTCAGTGTACTATTTTTTATTTAAATAAGCCTTAAACGGTCAATGGCAAGGCAGTAAAAATTCTTAAGACTTTGTTTATATTGAAATAAACAACATTAAAGTAATGGGTTTTGACCTATGTACAGAATTATGATCATTTAAGATGTGAATAATCAGAGGGAGCAAATTAAACTTTATAGCATGGTAATGCTAGTCTAGGTGTTTATTTTGATTTGTAAGGAGTTACAATACCCATCTTAAGGCAATTATGGTGAACTGTGTGATTCTTAGTCACATGATCTGTAATTAGACAATTCATTTTGTTGATCTGATAAACATCAGATCTCCTTTAGGTAGTCCATACTGTTTTACACTTTCCAGTATTTACAGAATATGTGAAATCCTGGGAATCTTTAAAAATTCTCATCTGGGATATTCACAAGCTCTTTGTAGATTACTTTTAAAGATTTTTTTCAGTTAAAATTATGTCTGAAAATAGATGCTTTTTGTTTTTAATACCTCTCGTACTAGTTATTTCTATTATGGTTAGAGTGTGAAATACAGCTTTGCTGTTGAATGTGCTTGTATTCATTTCCTAGGGCTGCTGTAACAAAATACCATAAACTAGGTAGTTTAAAACGACAAAAATGTGTTCTCTGATAGTTTAGGAGTCTAGATGTCGGAAATCAAGGTCAGGGTATGGCAAGGTCCTATAAGAGGATCTTTCTTTTCCTCTTCCAGGGGTCTGGTAGCTCCAGGCATTCCTTGGCTTGTCACTACATAACTTTAGTCTTTGCCTCCATATTCATACGGTTTTCTCCCTGTGTGTCTCGGTGTCTCCTCACCTATTCTTACAAGGATACAGGACATACTGGATTAAGGGCCTGACATATTCCAGTATGACCTCATCTTAACCAATGACATCGTCAATGAGCCTGTTTCCACATAAGGTCATATTCTGAGGTACTGGGGATTAGGGCTTTAGCATATCTTTTGGAGGACACAATTCAACCCATAATGGTGCTTAAGACTGATTGCCTTGTTTCTTTTGCAGGCAGTGGCTTTTTAAATAGAGTTATTTAGATTTGAATGAGATGGGTTTTTTGAGTCAGCAATACTTCTATAAAAGATAGAACAAATAGTCTCTTTCCATTGATATCGAAGGGCAAGCACTCTCTAAAACTGATATTACACGAAATATTTAAGGATCAACTCTATGAAAGGCACCATCATACGTGCTTGGGATTATACAGGTTGGTAAGTCATGATTCCTGTTCCAAGAGAAGCTATAGTTTATTGACATAGTTCAGACTTTGTAAATCTAAAGGAAGAGTAAATCTAAAGGAAGTACCACTGATGGACTCTCTTTATTCTTTATTCTTCAGTATAAATAGCTAAATAGTTTCAAGAACACTAAGAATTGATATGAGAATCTTTATAATATGTAACTTTGATCTTAGGTACATCAGCTTTCATGTTCAAACAAGCAAGCTCTCATTTTCAGAATGTTCAGATGCATTATTTTTTCTTGAATATTTTCAGACCATAGGTGGTTGAATCCATGGATACAGAGGGCTGACTTTATGTATATGTTTTGGGGTGTGAGATGAGGATGGGGAGGCATATCTGATGGTAGTTAAAAGAATTTTCAGGCAAACAAAAAATTCTTTTTTTTTTTTGAAACAGAGTCTTGCTTTGTTGCCCAGGCTAGATTGAGTGCCATGGTGTCAGCCTAGCTCACATTAACCTCAAACTCCTGAGCTCAAGCAATCCTCCTGCCTCAGCCTCCCAAGTAGCTGGGAATACAGGCATGCGCCACCATGCCCAGCTAATTTTTTCTATATATATTAGTTGGCCAATTAATTTCTTTCTATTTTGTAGTAGAGACAGGATCTCGCTCTTGCTCAGGCTGGTTTCGAACTGCTGACCTCAAGCAATCCTCCCGCCTCAGCCTCCCAGAGTGCTAGGATTACAGGCGTGAGCCACCACGCCCGGCCCCCAAAAAATTCTTGAATTAAAATTTTTATTCTGCTGTTAAGTTGATGCCTGATCAATGACCTGTCTCATCTTGAAGCCAGGCTTACAGTATTGCCTTTCTAGATATGGTAGCATAAATTATATTCTGGACATCTACCTTGGGGTAGCCTTTTTTTTTCCTGGTTGACATTCTTCCAAGAAAAATATATTGTACTGATCTGAACGAGGTCTGAATTTATATTCAAAGAAGAGGGTAGAATAGGTTCTATTTGAGAATAGGTTTAAAAAAATTAGATTTCATCATTCTGCAAAAATGAAGGTTGGGTGCAGAAAAGGAAATGGGGATGGAAGAGGGGAAGCACAGTAGAAAAAGGGAAAAGAACTAGCATTTGTCAACTATACTAGATGATTTAAAGACTTTAGTCTATTAAATGGTTAATCTCAAATCTTGGTCTTTTTTATATATCAAGTCTATAAACCTTAATATTTGTTAGGTGGTAGGATACATGAGAGAAAGTGGTTTTTCTTATAATGGAGTTTTTATTGATTCTTAATTTGTAAACTAGTTTATTACAGAAAAATTAGACATCGTATTAGAAAATACTCTAATGGTAGTGGTGTTAGATATCTAAAGATTTATAAAAATTTTTTTGTTGTTGTTTTTCGTTTTTTGTTTTGAGACAGAGGGTTACTCTGTTGCCCACACTAGAGTGCCATGGTGTCAGCCTAGCTCACAGTAACCTCAAACTCCTGGGCTCAAGCATTCCTTTTGCTTCAGCCTCCCGAATAGCTGGAACTACAGGCATGTGCCATCATGCTTGGCTAATTTTTTCTATATATTTTTAGTTGTCCAGCTAATTTCTTTCTATTTTTAGTAGAGACAGGGTCTTGCTCTTGCTCAGGCTGGTCTCCAACTCCTGAGCTCAAACGATCCTCCCACCTCAGCCTCCCAGAGTGCTAGGGTTAGAGGCGTGAGCCACTGCGCCTGGCCTACAAAACATGTTTTATACTAATTAATTTTATGTATCATTCCCTAGAGAGTTCTTACTAGTTGTGAGACTATATTGTGCTTTCTCTTGAGTGCATTTGTTTTTTAAAAACTTAGGTTAGGTGTCACCACGTTAATGAGTAGGGGATGACTTGTCGGGTAGTAATGGCTCACTTAGAATAGAATAAATGATAGGCCTAGAAAGGAAATCTCACTCACTTTCTTTAGCATCCTACAAACTTGGTATCTTTTTAGATAAAACTGAGGAAGCTTTATCTAAACAAAAAATAAAAAGTAACCTGTAACATTTTATACCTTTTTTCCCTTACTTGATTACAGATCTTTACCAGAGAGTTGTTTTCCTAGCTGTTAAAAAGGAATGAGGAAATTGCCCCTTTGAGTCAGAAAATAAGGTCACAATAGAAATTTGATATGTTCCTTTCTGCCCACTTTCCCACTATGAAAATAATCGTAACTAGTATCTTAAAGCACAGACTCATTCCGCAAAGGGTCTGTGACCAATTATCTGGCTTGTACAACCTGAGGTTAAAATCAAATCTCTATTCGATTTAAGGGGGCTTATTTTTTCTGCAGTTTATCAGGTATGCAGGTGACAAGTTATTTGTGTTTGTTCCAGTTGTTCCATGTTAAAAAATTTTGTTTGACCTTCTTTCTCTGTGCAACATCTTTTATACCTCTAGGCAACAGGAAAGGATAAATTCACAGAGGGAGGAGATAGAAAGACAACGGAAAATGTTAGCAAAGCGGAAACCTCCTGCCATGGGTCAGGCCCCTCCAGCCACCAATGAGCAGAAACAGCGGAAAAGCAAGACCAATGGAGCTGAAAACGAAACGTATGTTCTTTATTGATGTGAACTCTGTGACACCACACCCAGCCCTCAGACATAAATGTCCTATTGAATGCCACTGGAAAAGAATTATCAGTTCTGGAGGTTACTTGGGTTTAAGCTTTCTTTTAACTTATATTAATGGATTTGCTCAGCTCATATAAAAGCCATGTAAAATCAACTAATTTTCTTAGTCCTGTTCTTTATTTATTTATTTAAATATTTTTTAGAGAGAGAATCTTACTCTGTTGCCCATGCTTGAGTGCAGTGGTGCAGTCATGGCTCAAGCAGTCCTGCATCAGCCTCTTGAGTAACTAAGGCTATCGGCGTGAACCACCACACCTGGCTGATTTTTAAGTTTTTTGTAGAGACAGCATCTCGCTGTTGTCCAGACTGGTCTTGAACTTCTGGCCCCAAACGATCCTCCCACTTTGGCCTCCCAAAGCACTGGGATTACACTGTGCCTGGCCTTAGTCTTGCTCTTTATTTAGGGAGTTTCAAATGATGGGAAAAAGTAATGTCACTCAACATCATCATTACTCATGACTTTTGGCTATTCTTTTAACAAGTAAGATGTCATTGTCTCAAAATGGTACTATTTCTTTTTTCTTTTCTTTTCTTTTCTTTTCTTTTCTTTTCTTTTCTTTTCTTTTCTTTTCTTTTCTTTTCTTTTCTTTTCTTTTCTTTGTTTGATTTATTTATTTATTTATAGACAGAATCTCACTCTGTTGCCTGGGTTAGAGTGCCGTGGCATCAGCCTGGCTCATAGCTACCTAAAACTCTTGGACTCAGGTGATCCTCCTGCCTCAGCTTCCCAAGTAGCTGGGACTACAGGCATGCACCACCATGCCTGGCTGATTTTTTCTATTTTTTTAGTAGAAACAGTTTCTCGCTCTTGCTCAGTCTGGTCTTGAACTTCTCAGCTCAAATGATCCTTCTGCCTTGGCCTCCCAGAGTGCTAGGATTACAGGTGTGAACCAGCATGCCCGGCTGGTACTATTTCTTATATGTGTCTCTAGGCTATGGTACACTGGTACCATATAGGGATTGCCTGGGTACTATTTGTTTTTTATTGTTTTTAATTAATTAATTAATTTTTTTTCTTTTTTTGGAGACAGGGGTCTCACTTTGCTACTCAGGCTAGAGTGTAATAGCATCATTATATAGTTCACTGCAGCCTCAGACTCCTGGGTTGCGGCAATCCTTCCACCTTAGCCTCCCAAGTAGCTAGGACTACAGATGTGTGCCACCATGCCTGGCTGACTTTTAAAAACTTTTTAATGGAGACAGGGTCTTGCTTTGTTGCTCAGGCTGGACTTGGAACTCCTGGCTTCAAGTGATCTTCCCTCCTTGTCCACCCAAAGTGCTAGGATTATAGGCGTGAGCCATCACATCTGGCCCCTGGCTACTATTTTAGATTGAAAATGCTCTTTACTGGTCAAAAGACCATTTAGTGAATAATCACAAACTTAGGAGTAAGGGCCCCCCCCCCCCCCACCAATAAAAAGAAATAGCTGTTATTTTAGGAAAATAATATTTTTCTTTTTCTTTTTCTTTTTTTTTTTTTTTTTTTTTGAGACAGAGTCTCGCTTTGTTGCCTAGGCTAGAGTGAGTGCCATGGCGTCAGCCTAGCTCACATTAACCTCAAACTCCTGGGCTCAAGCAGTCCTACTGCCTCAGCCTCCCAAGTGGCTGGGACTACAGGCATGCGTCACCATGCCCAGCTAATTTTTTCTATATATATTAGTTGGCCAATTAATTTCTTTCTATTTATAGTAGAGACAGGGTCTCACTCTTGCTCAGGCTGGTTTCAAACTCTTGACCTCGAGCAATCCACCCACCTTGGCCTCCCAGAGTGCTAGGATTACAGGCATGAGCCACCGCGCCCGGCCAAAAGGACATTTTCCTAATAAGCCAAATCTTGACCTCACCAAAAATCTTTCCTGTTCTGGAAACCTAAGGAAAACACCAGTATCTTAATTACAGTGCAGTCATCTTTTTCTCTGTCAGTCAACAATTATTACTTGGCTACCATGTATAGGAGGGGTAGAATATCTAGAGTACAAATGCTCTCCTCCATTCCTTTCTCTTTAATTGAAAGTAAATTTCATGTACAAAGTTAACCACAAATAAAAGGTATAATATTATATAACTTATTGACTAATATATCTTTTGCCTTTTTATGTTTCGTATCAGTTCAGAAAAACACATTAACCCATAATCCACTTGAAATATAAAAATACTTTCACTGTTGTTAAAAGTCTATGACATCCCAGAAATGCACGTTCCAGTGAGAAAGATGGCTTAACATTAATCCTCACTCCATACATACCTGATGTGTTGGGAGGTCTTTTCCTTGGCATTCAATTAGTAAGTCTAGGTAAAATGCTTGTTTTATGCTAGGCCATCATCTGGGAATACAGAATTAAAAAAATACAGCCCTAGCCTTAAGAGCTCACAATTTATTTAGGGGAGATGAATAGATAAATTAATAATTAAATTTAAGTATAGTGATAAAAGCGTACATAGAGAACTAAGCTTAGAAAAATCTTCATTCTTATAACTCCAAATGTTTTAAAATTAGCGTCTAAGTATTTCCTTTCAACAGTCCTAAGTAGGAGCTCAGATTGAAAGATTCTCCAGGCAAATTAACCTGATCATTATTTTCTTTTAAGACTCCTGTGTTTATTTTGTGAAGGTTCCTCTAATATTACTGGAAAATTATTTAATGCTAGTGCATAAAACCACTGACTTAGGAGTAAAGTAAAGAAGGCATAGGTTGTTTCTTTGTCACAGATCAATAATTAGAATTCAGTCTAGGCCAGTAGAGTGTCAGTAAGTAGTTGCCATCTGGAGTCCTATGTAAAATCCAAGCTGGAATGCCTTCAATCTAGTTTTTAATTACAGCATCTGGGATTTGGCTCTTTCCTTTGACCAGAAGCCAAAAACAGGCCTCTAGAACTTTAGAGTGAGTCACATTATTGTATTAGATCTGTTTCAGGCAGAGAGAATTCTTAGTCATGATTTTTTTATTTTTTTATTGGTGTGAAATGGAGTAATAGGTATAGGTATTTCTGCAACTGTGAAGAGATAAGCATAAAAGCCCTAGTGGATGTGTTTCTTATTTTTTCTATTTTCTTTGAGTTAGACCTCAAAGGTTCTGTTTTGTACCCTTTCCTGGTGTTTCCTCTTTTTCCTGCTATTTATAATATACCTAAACTGTAATGTCTAAAACATTCAAGTATGTGTGTGTGCTTCTAGAATGTGAAGAAGGTAAAGGTGGAGGAATAAGATAGCACTTCTTATTCATTCCTGCCATATAAGGATGTATTGGAGTAAGTGAAACATGAAATGAGTGAATACCCATCAAGTCAGCCCTTTGAGAATTGGTTCAAATAGGATTTTCAGTATTTCTTTCACATTCCCATTTAATAGCCACAATACTTTGCTAGAGAGGTATTATCATTTGCTGCATTTTCAGGAAACTGAATTAAGAGCTTAAAGTTGCCTGTGCAAAGGCAGTGGCCTAGTTGTGCCTTGAACGCTAGTACCCAGTCTCCAAATCCTGGACTCTGATTTGCCTATGAGCTATATCTTTCTCTTTGTTTTTATAATATCAAAGTTTAAGAGCTATCAAGAATAATCGAATCCATTGGCTTATTGTTTTACAGTTTAAAATGATTTTAGATGTATAATTTTTGGTTATAATTTGGTTATAATAAACTAATGGTTTTTTATCTGAGTAATATCTGGGACAAAACTTCATAAACAATGAAAAAATGTGGCTTTTTTTCCATAAAAAAATTAGACTTCTGGTTTTGAAGTCCTTCTTTTATATTACATCTGATAAATCACAAAAGTTTTTTCTTGTCAGAGGACTTCAAAATAACCTATTTTTTAGTCATTTTAACTATGAGACTTAATATACCTTATGGTAAACTTGGGCATTTCTCTTTAAATAGGCATGCTATGAATTCAAATAATTTACTGAAATATCCACCGTTATTTTTCAGGTTAACATTAGCAGAATACCATGAACAAGAAGAAATTTTCAAACTTAGATTAGGTCATCTTAAAAAGGTAAGTATAATGAGAAAATCGGTCTGAAGAAAGGTGATCTCTAATTTACATTTGTTGTGGAAGCTATTTGGCAAATGTAACCATAGTTTCACATAGCTGCAGAAATCTTGAGCAGCTATTCTCATTGTCACATCTTGTAGTTTAATGGTAGAACTCATGTTTTTTCAATTTTCAAGTCAGTTCCAACAACCCAATGAGAGTATTTTTAACCCCAATGATGTATAGATAATTCTGTACACATTCTAAGGCTTCTGAAGTGGTTATCATTAGAGTAGAAATTAAATATACAGCAAGAGCAGGTGGTTCTGAGATGATAAAACTTGTGATATTTGAAATCACATAGAAGCTCTTCTTTCTTTCCTAAACTAGCTAAAAAGAGATCCTATACCAACCATATTCAAACACAAAGGCATCTAACATAGAAGTTGTTATTGATGATGTTCGCTGAGCTATCTTAGATGTAGATTGCCTCAGCCTTTTTGTTTTTTCCTCTGAGACAGTCTCACTCTGTTGCCATGAGTAGTGGTGTGCTGTGGTGTCCGCCTAACTCACAGCAACCTCAAACTCCTGGGCTCAAGCGATCCTACTGCCTCAGCCTCCCAGGTAGCAGTGGGACTACAGGCACATGCCATGATGCCCTGCTAATTTTTCCATTTTTAGTAGAGACGAGTTCTCACTCTTGCTAAGGCTGGTCTCAAACTCCTGAGCTCAAGCAGTCCTCCCGCCTTGGCCTCCCTGAGTGCTAAGATTACAGACGTGAGCCACCTTGCCCAGCCAATTGCCTCAACTTTTAAATTCAGCAGCCTATGTTACTGGTGGATGCTGTTTATGGTGATGGTGGTCAGTAAAAAATTACTAAACTGCTCTTGGGGAGTGGTGTGTGTGTATGTTATTTCACATATTGGTTTTCATATTTTTTCCTACTGGGTGGGTTCTCAGATCTTGTTAAATAAGTAGAATTTAAGGAATCAGATATAATCCATGATGTTTTTGCTTAATATAAATTTGGTAAATGGTTCTGCAGTGTATTTATTTCTTTTGTAGGGCATAATATAGTTTTATAAAAAAGATTATGATTTACTTTGGTTTGTATATAAATATTAAGAGTATTTTATTTGTATACATACAGCATTTTTACACAAGTGGAGGTCACTAAAACAGTATATAGCTTTTCAATCTTAAATGATTGGTATACACTGCATATTCACAAGGGAATCTGATTTTGTAAAAAATGTTTGCATACCTATGTTTATATACACAAAACATTTCTAAAAACTTACATAAGAAACTTAACAGTGGTTATAACAGGGGAGTTGGGCATGGAGAAGAGGGAGGAAGAGGGCATAGAAGTTTTAGTTATCCCACCGTGCTCCTCTGTGTGGTTTGGATTTTATTGCTTTCTGTGGGTTTATTTTCATAATTAAAATTCTAGTTCTTAAAAACAAATCTTTTTCAATGCAAAGCATCTTCCTTTAACTTTTCACAGAGAATTTCTGTTTTTGAAATGAGACTCTGAAAAGGTAAAGTTTTCTATATTCTGAAATATTTCTTTCCTTTTCACTTTAGGAGGAAGCAGAGATCCAGGCAGAGCTGGAAAGGCTAGAAAGGGTTAGAAATCTACATATCAGGGAACTAAAAAGGATACATAATGAAGATAATTCACAGTAAGCAACTTGGGGGTTTGTTGGATTGGAGATTACTAAGCACCTAATGACATGAATGGTCTAGAATGATGTTTTTGCTTAATATGAATTTGGTAAATGATTCCACAGTGTATTTATGTCTTTTGTAGGATATAATACAGTTTTATGAACAAGATTGTGATTTACTTTGGTTTATATATAAATATTAAATTTATTAAATATATTATATTTGTATACATACAACATTTTTATGTGAGTAGAGGTCACTAAAACAATATGGCTTTGCAATCTTAAATGATTCATATACACTGCATATTCAGATTTAACTACAGAGCTTTTTTTTTTTTTTTTTTTTGGTTTTTTTTTTTTTTTTTTGAGACAGAGTCTCACTTTGTTGCCCAGGCTAGAGTGAGTGCTGTGGCGTCAGCCTAGCTCACAGCAACCTCAAACTCCTGGGCTCAAGCAATCCTGCTGCCTCAGCCTCCCAAGTAGCTGGGACTACAGGCATGTGCCACCATGCCCGGCTAATTTTTTCTATATATATTTTAGTTGGCCAATTAATTTCTTTCTGTTTATAGTAGAGATGGGGTCTCGCTCTTGCTCAGGCTGGTCTCGAACTCCTGAGCTCAAAGGAT
>VSMD01039515.1:0-78379 GCA_008750895.1 Mirza zaza
ACACCTCAGCAGGCTGTTCATGTATATCCCTTCTGTGCCCCGGGCAATGCGAGGTCTCGGTGCACGGGATGTGGTCTGCAGGTCTGACCTCTAGGTCCCAGAGTTCAAACTTTGTCCCCACCAGGGAGACGCGTGCCTGTCCCCATTCACCCACAGGGAGCCCAAGCTGGGTCTATGTCTCTCAACCTCAGGCTCTGCCCGGTTCTCCTGGGATCATCGTTCCAGCAGCACCTGGGAGGGCTGGCGGGCAGAGAGCTCACAGTCTGAGTTCCCCTTAGTCAGCTGTAGGGCCCCAAAAGGGAAGGTCCCGTTCCCTGGAGGTGCCTCCGGCTGGTGGCTATATTGTCTCTCTGTCTCTCTGGGCAGCCGCGGGTAGGGTGGGGGAGGGGAGGAGGAGGCAATATGGCGTCTGCCGCGCGGCTCGGGTCTGTGCACACGGAGGTGCCCGAGGGAGTTGGGAGCCTGGCGTTGAGTCCGCTACTGGCTTACCGCTCACTGGCGGCGGTTGTCGCTGGGCTTGTGTCCGCAGGTCCCTCCGCTTGCTGGGGAGCCCACCAGCAGTCCGGGATGCAGGGGAGGGGAAACGGCAGATCCACCTACCCTTCCCGCTGGTCTCCGGGCTGCTCCGGGGGTCCCAGCCTCCAGTTCTCCTCTGCGACCTCCTCCCGTGGAGTCTCCCGTGGTCTCAGGTACTCCTCCTGCCGACCCTCATCCGATGTAGGCTCGTCTTCTTGCTTCTTTCTTCTAATTTCTGCTAGAATCTGTCTTTTCTTCGGAGACAATCTGTCTGGCGGTGTTTCTCATCCACCATCTTCTCTTGGGTCCAAAACCTAGCAATATCTTTTATTTTTCTTTTAACTCTGTTTTATAATTTTTCTCAGGTTTGTCAAATATAGTAATTAAGCACTTTTGACGTATTTTAGAAACAAGAACATGTAAAAGATTATGTAAACATACTTGATAATAAAATAACTCATTTCTGGATTATAATAACTACTTGTCATATATTTCAACCAAGGGTACAAAATAGTAAATACAAAATTTTAACACTAATGGCTTATATTTTTGAATAACACATACTGTCTTTTAATAGTAAGACTATATGTGGGATTTTACACTCTCAGAGTTATGTGAAAATTGAGCTTTGACTCATTAACATTGAAAAGTGCAAAGTCATTATGAAAACATATAAGCATAAGCAAATATCAGGAGAAGAGGAAACAAATAAAATATAATGCCCCATTGATTTGTTTTCAAAGCCTTGTTGGCACTGTTTCTATTTTCACCATCATTTTTACCTGATAAAATGTTTTCATCCTTTCTGTCTGCGGAGAATTTTTAGACCAGTACCCTGTCTTCTCTGTTAAGAGAGAACCATCAACTACAGTCAAAGTTCACTTCATGTTTTATATGTTCCTTTTTTATGAAAAAAGACTTCAAATGCCAGCCCTCAAAGGCTGCTGAGACCTCACTGCTGATCTGAACCTTGTACATGTTTTCCACAACCAGATGCAATCTACAATAGAGTTAGGAAGAAATTGGATGCTGGGCTATATAACTGGGCTATATATAATAATATATATATCAATAACTGCTAACAGCTATATAAAAGTTATAACTTTGGACACCATACTATGTTACAGGCAATGCTACAATGGTACTTATTTGATCTTCATGATATCCCTGCTAATGAGGCCTTATTAAGCACATCTCACAAATGAAGAAATTGGAGCTTAATCATAAGTAGGAGAATTAATATTTATACCCTGGTCATTCTAACCCCAAAGTCTACCAACCAGTCAACTTCTTTGTCTGTTACAGCCTGTATAAAGTTATGATTCATATTAGCAGCTGATTGCACATGATTGGAAATATTTAGCAAACAGAATTTCTTTCTTTCTTTCTTTCTTTCTTTCTTTCTTTCTTTCTTTCTTTCTTTCTTTCTTTCTTTCTTTCTTTCTCTTTCTTTCTTTCTTTTTCTTTCTTTCTTTCTTTCTTTCGACAGAATCTTACTCTCTTGCCCAGGCTAGGGTGCCGTGGCATCAGCCTAGCTCACAGCAACTTCAAACTCCTGGGCTTAAGCGATCTTTCTGCCTCAGCCTCCTAAGTAGCTGGGACTACAGGCACGCACCACCATGCCCTGCTAATTTTTTCTATTTGTTTTGGTTGTTTGGCTAATTTCTTTCTATTTATAGTAGAGACAGGGTCTTGCTCTTGCTCAGGCTGATCTCGAACTTCTGAGCTTAAGCAATCCTCTCTCCTCAGCCTCCAGAGTGCTAGGATTACAGGTGTGAGCCACCATGGCTGGCCTACTTTGTTTCTTGATTTAGAGATTAACTATCCTTTGAAAACCTGTATTAGACTAGCAGGACAAGATAGCAAAGAAGCTTTGTAGTATAATATTTATTTTTGTGGACAAAAATGTTCCAAAGGCATACAAGTTGTAGTTGAGCATGGCATGGTACATTTGTGGGGAAAACTGATTAGCTAATATACTACTATTAACTATAGTACTGTTAGGTAACTGCTGCTAGTTGTCATATTAGGGAACCTAGTTTGCTTAATACTTATGAAGCTATATATAACTAAATGATACTGTTTTGAGATGTTTAAGTTTCACTAAATTTCTTAATAAAATGGGACATTAGAAAAAGTATCTCATCAAAAATGTTTACTTGCCCCAGGACACAATCAATGAAAAAGTAAAAGAAATAAAGTCAGTGAATCATGCAAGTTAAAGAGAAGGTCATTATGTCCAGTTTCCATGGAGTCATCCACTAGGAGTTTAGTCCAAGGCCTTTGCTTTTCTGCATAATACTATATCCCTTTCCTCTTCTATCATTAGGGTCATAGCTGACACTCCTATAACAAGAGACAGGTTGGGGCTGGGCGTGGTGGCTCACACCTGTAATCCTAGCACTCTGGGAGGCCGAGGTGGGTGGATTGCTTGAGGTCAGGAGTTCGAAACCAGCCTGAATAAGAGCGAGACCCCATCTCTACTATAAATAGAAAGAAATTAATTGGCCAACTAATATATATAGAAAAAATTAGCCGAGCATGATGGTGCATGCCTGTAGTCCCAGCTATTCGGGAGGCTGAGGTAGTAGGATTGCTTGAGCCCAGGAATTTGAGGTTGCTGTGAGCGAGGCTGACACCATGGCACTCAAGCATGGGCAACAAAGTGAGACTCTGTCTCAAAAAAAAAAACAAAAAAAAGAGAGGTTGGTAAGAAAACAGCATAATAAATTTGTTTAATCAAAATCTACATAAACTTTGTTATGAAGTGACACAACAGTCAGCAGTGTAGAAATATGACCGGACGAAAGGGTATGATTTAATGGGAATAGACTAAAGAAGGAACGTAGCAAGGCCTGTATGTTCATATTCTTCTTGGCCTCTCTGTATAGCAATTCTTCCCATCAAATATGAGGAGACTCCAAAAAGTTCATGGAAAAATGAAATTAAAAGATAAAAATAAAAATATAAACTTTACTTCTCAACATAAGTTCCATCAAGATTGAGACACTTTTGTAAGCAATAGTATCAGCTATTTAGTTCATCCCTAAAGAACTGAGGGTCTTGGGAATTTAACCATATCAATGTAGTATTTTTAACATTATTAACTGAATAAAACAAGTGCCCTATATAAATCTTTTAAGACTATAATACAAAATAAAACAAAAAATTCAGAAGGAACCAAATCAGGACTGTAGGTTGAATGTCTAATAATTTTCCATCAAAACGCCACAAAATTGCCCTTGTTTGTTGAGAGGAATGAGCAGGAGAAGCATTGTCATTATGGAAAAGGACTTTCTGGTGAAGATTTCCTGGGCAATTTTTTGCTAAATTTTGGGCTTTCTCAAAACACTCATAATAAGTAGATATTATCCTTCTTTGGCCCTCCAGAAAGTCAACAAGCAAATGTCTTGAGCATTCCAAAAAAACTGTTACTATGACCTTTGCTCTTGACTGGTTTGGTTTTGCTTTGACTGGACCACTTCCACCTCTTGGTGGCCACTGCTTTGATTGTGCTTTGTCTTCAGGGTTTGTACTGCTAAAGCCATGTTTCATCTCCTGTTACAGTTCTTAGAAGAAATTCTGTGGGATCTTGATCCCACTTGTTTAAAATTTCCATTGAAAGCTCTGCTTTTTTCTGCAGCTGATCCAGGTGCAATTGTCTTGGCACCCATGGATGGGAAAGTTTATTCAACCTTAATGTTTTAGTCAGAATTGTGTAATCTGAGCCAATTGAGATGTCTATGATGTTGGTTATTGTTTCTGCTGTTAATCATTAGTCTGATGGGGATAAGATCACTGGGACTTAGGGGTGCTATGTCTGAGGCCGTGGGAGGAGAGGAGCTGAAGGAATTGCCTGAGCAGGAGTCTGAAATAAGATGTTAACTGTATAGTTGGGGAACATATTAGCAATCTGAGAGTACAGCAAAGCATGCTCCAACCTCAGAGCCTAAGGGTCTCATGCCTGAACAGCTGCAGAGTGGCCTGACATGAAAACTTCTTATGGCTGTAGAGGTAGTTTGCAATATGTTAGCCTGGGAGAAGGGACTTCAGGCCCCAATTGTTAGAACATCGGACCAAGTTCCTTCTCTTCTTTTCTCATAACAATGCCTCAGTTAATGTGAAACTAACCTCCCAGTGGAAAACATGTAGTTTCTTTGTTCTTTGATCAAATGGGTCATAGCTACTGAACTTAAAGATTGCTATTTATGTACACAGCATGTGCTTGGGATAAAATTAGTTTACCTTGGGACAGGGTTGTACCTACTAAAGAATTATGTGTTTTCACTTGTAGAAAGGAGAGGGTAATTAGCTAGGACACCTTGTGATTTTAGGGGAGCCTTGAGACTTCCATTCATTGTATCCCGTGATTTTTTCACATGAGATCATTGTACTTTGTAGCATGAAAAAGAGAATAAAAGCAAGCACTGGGTTTCAGTCACCACCACCTTTGCTGGTGGTGGTCCCCTGACTTCCCCACACTTTTAATGTTATTCCTGTGTCTGTATCTTTGTTTCTTTCATCTCTTGCAACACATTCTCCCTGGGGACCCTATCTTTATTGGGGATGTCACAAACCCTCAGTATTAGTCCTCTTCAATTAGGGCATAAGCAATATGAATATTTTTCCTTCAAAATTGATGTGGATGGTCTGCTGTTGCAGGTTTCATCTTCAACATTGTCTCACCCCTTCTTAAAATGGGTTATCCATTTGTACACTTCTGATTTCTTTGGGGAATTGTTCCCATGAACTTTTCGTAGAGCATCAGTGATTCCACCATTCTTCCACCCAAGCTTCACCATAAATTGATTTGTTCTTGCTTCAAGTTTAGCAGAAATCATGTTGCTCTGATAGGGGCTTTTTTCAAATTGATATCTTACCCTTCTTAGTGCTTCAAACTAGATACTGTTCAAACATACTATAACATGTTAATATGGGTTTATTTTGGTGAAAAAAGATGTTTGAAATCCATGTGTAGTTTTTTATAACATGCATTTTCCATAAACTTTTTGAAGACCCCTCATATAGGACAGGGCCCTTCTGCAATGAGGATCTTCAAAGGAAAAGGGAGAGGGAAGAGAGTAACATTTCATGGTTTTGTGGCTTGCTCTGGGGAAGAGGAATTCTTGTTTTTATATCCCACCTCAGAGAAGAATTATAGTTTCTATGATTTGCTTCAGGGAGGAAGAAGAGGAGCAGAGAGAGGAGGGCAGGAGAAGGCCTGCGACGGGCTTTGCTTCTGAGCCCCTCCCAGTGTCCTTCAAAGTACTTAGCGTGCCAAGGTGCCATACGCTGGGGTGTCATGTTCTGAGCCCCAAATGCAGACAGAGAAAATAGCTAAGTTTAGTCCTTTCCTTCGTGCTGTGCCTTTAACCATAATCGGTTCATGTGATGCTTAAGAAAGGTTGAGGAAAGTATGGTGGCTGCCTTTGTGGTGGCGGTAGCTGTTTACAGACAGACTGTAGAAACTTGTTGAAGAGAACAGCTGTACTTAACTGTTTATCCGATGAAGGATTTTTTTTTTTAACTAAAAGCTCTGAGAAAGACAATTTGTTAGATATCAAGTGATTCACAAGATTTAAGGTTTTTTCCAATGTAACAGACCATCTGGACACTTTAAATCCTAAAATTCAGGAAATAAACTAAGGCAAGGATGGACTAATAAAGGCAGTCCAGGTCCTCAGATGCAAGCTGGACACCTGCGCTGGGTAGAAGCCCACCACAGATCACCTTGTCTCCCTATACAGGAACAGTCTGATGCATTGTGGATTTTGAAAAATTACAGAGTTGGTTAGCATATATGACGTCACAATTTCCAGGAAAATTCACAGATTTTTTAAGTGGTTCAATTGCTTTTGCTGTCTCCAGAGCACAGGACTTCAAATGTCTCTGAAATATCATTATTCACCCTGCCTGTGGCTCAATGTCAACATGTCTACCAAGAAGACAAAGGGTCCCCAGGATAGTGGTGACGAATCCATTAATTTCAGATGTCTCCTAAAAGGTGTGACAATGTGGCCATAGACTTGACAATTTTTAGTAACAATTAACTCCAGTGCAGTGTTCTCTCTTTAATAAATCATTGGTGATGTAAATTTGGAGTCACCAGTTAAATATATTAATAATCTAATGCCCTCCCCTGACCCTGCAATTTCAAGATCAGAAATTCTAGTAGTATCATTGAAGTTTCAATGATGGCTTTTAGGGTTACACTGTTCGTTTTTGTGGAAATAAGTTATTAAACAGTTTGGACTCTGCTTTATAATTTTGCTAATAAGCCATATATTGAATATTTAACAGGCTACAGTTAATCATACCATTGTGATAAATTAAACATTTATGTGTATCACATACTGTTGAACTTCTCATTTTTAGCCCATTATTTAAAAACAAAACAGAGGAAAAGCTTGGGCAGCTCTAGGATACAGAGAGCTTCACCTTAGTGCATCTTACCCATAGTGACCCCAAGTGGTAGTAAACTAACAGTGGTTTAAGTCTTTAGGAAATTTGTTCTCAGAATTCCCACCCCCAATAGACCAGTTAAATTTAGACTACCCAGTAAAACATCCCTACTCTTTGGTGTTACAAAAGGGTTTGCACCAAGGACAAAGCTGAAAGTAAAGCAAATGTTAACAGATTACACTCAAAAGGGTAACAGTTATTGAAGTCTCTGAGTATCGGCCAAGGCTATAGTCAGCTGTACCCAGAGAGAGATGTTTCTATTCTCATGATGAGATCAAGAATTTTTAAATGAGCTATATTATGGTTACTATTATTATCATTATTATTAGTATTTTCACATCCAAGAGCAATTTCACCCACATTATCTCATTTCATCCTCGCTATAGGTCCAGAGAGGTGAACAATATTATTCACATTTTAGAGAAAAAATGTCAGTCTTGGAGAGATGAAATGGTTCACCCAAGGCCAGTTGGCCAACAAGTTATACAGCTGAGATCAGAACATAATTCTTCCTACCACCATCTCAACTAGTTTTAGGAAGAGTAACAGCTTCCTAACAAAGAATGAGGGAGGTATTGGTCCCTTTGCTTCACTCTGCATAGCTTACCTGCTCTCGTTGTGGAGAAGACTGGAATGAGCATCTTCTGAGACAGGATTTCTAGAGCTCACACAGGAGGAGCAAAATTATAACAAGAGAGCAGATTGCTTTTCTCTACTTAGAGATCATATGCTTTGGTAACGGGAGTTCTGTCATTCAAAAACCTGAAAAGTGTTTTGGAGATTTAAGGGAAAATTATAAAAAATAACAAAGTAGCTTTCATGAAATACACTGTAAACAGAAAAATTGACTTTGTAAAGCCATACTGAGGTGCAAAGGGAGTGATGCAGACAGGAAAACTTTTAACAAATGGATGGTTTGCATTTTCTCCCGTGAGTGTGATTCTCATTTAAGGGCAAACACATGGCTATACTGGGACCACACATATGTCCCTGGGGTTAATTCACATGCCTTCCACAGAACCATGGAAATCCCTGTCTTTCACTGCAGTAGGCTCAATTTTCAAATTACATCTCCATGATCACACTGGATTTCTCAGAAAAAAATTATACTTGAAATTTCTTGGTTTAGAAAGATAATGAATCTCACGAGTTAGCCCACTCGTAGCAGGGAATGTCTTGCAACCTAAGAATCATCGCCTGGCTTTCTAGTTCTTAGTCTTTTGACCAGCAGTGTCTTCACAAATATGTTCTCTCCTCTTTCACAATAGGGCCCAGTAGCACGCATTGCACACAACATTGAAAACTACCTGGAAGCCATTTAAAAGAATATTTTGTGGTACCCAATGACTTAGATTGCTGTCAAAATGGCTTTTTCTTTTTTGTAAATCTTGGCTTGCCAAAGTCACGGCTTTCATTTGATGTTTTTCACTGTCTACATAACAGACATACATTTGCAACTCAACGTCCCTCCTACTCACTAATTTTAAGATGTTCTTAAACACATTTTTAAAGCTTTACTATTTTGGTTAAATTCATCAGAGCTTTGGTCCCTAGCTATTTGTTAATTGCTTCATTTTCTTGCCACATTTTTCCTCTTTGCCACTCAGAACATATCAAACTTTTATTTCTTAATGAACTTCTAATTTTCTCCTTCTTGTCATCTTTACTTTCTTAGGGATATTTATTCTACTTTATCATGCCAGCAATTTGCTCCTCATCTGAGCTAGCTCTGCTCTGTTCATCAAGGCGTCATCATCACACCACAACTAAAACCCATGGTATGCTAAGTGCTTCCAATTTTCTTCAGAAATGAATATTCTAATTCCAATAAAACTTTTATTGATAAAGACAGCAAAAAAGTAGCAACCACATAGCATATGCATTCAATTCTTTCTAACTAGAATATTTTCCACGAAACATTAACTTCTTACTGTTGCACCCTGCTGTTCTGATTATTGTATAGCATTTAAAAAATTGATAAAACACTATAATGCATTCAAGAAGAAAAAAACAATTTAAAAAAATTATCACTTTGAGAGTATTAATGTTCTTGCAAGATCATGTATAAACAAGTATGAAATGTATCTCTTTTCCTCATTGATCTCTACCCGTGAGAAGGGTGGCATTTTATTTCGAAGTGGTCAGTGAGTTACCGATACAAGTATAAATGGGGAGTTAGTCAACCCTACAAAGCCTAAAGTAAAACAAACATTAACAGTTTGCTGAGCTGTCTCCCTGTGAAGGATGATTCTAGGGTATGGAACTGTAGCCGACAGGTCTGACCAGAGAGTTAGGAGGCTGGGGAAATCTAATCATGATTTCTGTCCATTCTGTTTCATGAAATTCTCAGGCTTTTCTTATGACAACCAGACCATGAAATAATCCACAGCCATTATGAGAGTTCAACATCCTGAGTGGGGCTTGGGGGAGGCTAATTCTACTCCCAATTACTCTGTAGGGTCTGAACGGGCATGGGAATGGGATATGCTCAGAGAAATGCATTTCAAGGTACAGGCTGAACAAGAGAAAGTTTTGTTTTATACATAAATCTGGGCTAAGGCTAGCATCCTGGAGGGGCCCTGCACTGTCACTCAGAGAGGACAGCCTTTCTTGGCCACAATAGAAGAGATCCATTTCTGCAGGCAGGGAAGGTTCTATCCTTTGGACAAGGCCTTGCAATTTCAGCAAAAACTGGTGGCCAGGCATGGTGGCACAGGCAGGCAGAGGCTTGGGGATGAGGGCCCTCCCAGCCTGCTGCCTAGGCTTTTAGCCACAGGAAGCTTTAGCCTTTTTTTTTTTTTGCAAACTATTAGGCTCAATTTAAAGATGTCCACAATTTAAAGATATCCCAGTTGGAAGAGGCAGTTATCTGGTTTGATTAGTTCTAATTGGCAATCAGCTAGTATTCAATTCTTCATCAAATATTTATAGCCGGCTACTCCTTGCCAGACACTAATCCAGGCCTGGGATTCTGCACTGAACAGGACATAATCACTGCTCTTACAAAGTCCATGTAATAGCTGGGGAGGGAGGCAATAAACAAACACACTAGCAAATGTGTGCTGTCTTGGAGGACATTGAGTTCTACAAAGAATACATGTCAGAGTGATGGGGTTAGAAGTGACTGTGGGCCGGAGCTGGAGGAAGGGGGCAACTGAAAGTGGCCAAAGAATCACTTTCTGTGCAGGTGATCTAGGGCTAGCAGCTCAGGGATGAGATGGAGGCTCAGGAAGATCCCTGGGAACAGGTCCAAGAGGAAGGCAACATGCCCTGGAGCAGGGCTGAATGAATGCTGCAGCACTGACCATCTGCTCTGTACAATAGCCCATTGAGTGCTACCAAGAGAAAACACACACAGAAGCCTGGAAAGTTTTTACTTTAAAATCCACAGGAAACACATAAACCATCTGAATTCAAAGAGCACCAAGTTCCTTCTTACAAACTGTCTCTTTCTTTCTGTTGGAGTTCCACAGTATAATAGACAAAGAACGTCTCCAGTGACTTACAAGGAATTCACTGGTAGCACCAGAAAGAAAGCCTTGCCCTGGGCTGGCAGATGCTGATGGTGATGTTTTCCTCTGGCCTGTGAACACCTGTGTTCTCTCACGTTCCTGAGCTTCTACAGAGTCTTCAACTGTCTTCACATGCGTGATCCATTCCCTGTTTGACAGGTATAAATATTGAATGTTTGTCACCACGTAAGGCTTTCAGGCACAATCTATCATTCTTCTAATTTAAGAGAGCTTGCAAAGTTGAAAAAATTTAAAGGTGAGAGATATCATACCAAAAATTTAAATGGACTCCAGGTAAACTTTTTAAGTTAAAAATATAATTACAAAGTTTTTTAAACAATGGTTTTCATTTTTAATTGTGGAAGATCATTTAAAATTTTATTGTTTAAAAAGCATGCATAACTGCAGTGGCTCCAATGAGCTAAGCACTAGTGGCTTCTAAAAGACCTTAAAATCGAATGGTGATAATGTTTGCAAATGTGAACCTGTGAAATATTCTGGATAAAATTATCCCTACATTCAATATTTTTGGTTACTTTGTGTGAAGGATACATTTTAAGAAGTAGCATAGACTAAGCATTAACAAAATGAAAGGTTGAGTAAAAATCTTCTATTTTTACCCAACAGCACGGTAAAGGAAATAAATGTGACACAGATAAAGAAAGTTGCTCTAAGGAACATGTATACTATAGAAGTTCCTCCTCTTTTCCCATATGATTATAATTTAATCTTTCAAAGTCAGGCACCTAAATTTCCAAAGCTCTAATGCCTCAATATCTGGTGCATGGTAAGTACTTGGTAAATATTTATAGAATGAATGGAAGGGAGGGAGCAAGGGCAACATTCCATAAATAGTGCATGGCTTCCAAACTGCATGTTGAAATTTCCAGGTGCCAATTACCCTGTCACCCCAGTGGGTTCCAAATACATTGAGATGACACAGCCAGCAGATGAGGTTTGAACTATGAGCTCCATACTTGTAAGACTGAGTGGAGAACATGTCTTAGTGCTGATTCCAGAGGGAGATGTACATCTGGGGAATACCCTGGGTCACTGGGTCCCCCATGCAGACCCTCCTGGGCCAGTTGTGTGGACAGTTGCTGGCTAGCTGGCTCTTGCTGCTGGGTCATGAAAGCAGGGATCGACAGAAATGGGCCCGAAAGGGAGAATGACTGTCTTCTGGGAAGCCAGCCTGCCGAACAGGCATCAGGGAAGGTTGATCTCTCCTGTACTACTCACCAACCGCCTGTGTCAACCCTACCCACGTGGGAAGGACTGAGCCAAGAATAGAAAATGCAAAAGTGGCTTCGTGGACACAAGGGTCTGAGATAAGATTCCTCATATTTTCAACTACATTCCCAAAGATTCTTTTTGTTCTTATCCTGATTTTTTTTAAAAAAGGGTGAGAGGTGGCTGGGAGGGAAAAGTATTTCTCTTTTTAAGCTCTCTGGAGGTAGAGAGATAAGTACATCCTCTTCTTGATTAACATTTAGAAGATAGGAACATTAGGAAGATATTTTAAAATGAATCTTAATGAAAAAGTGTGAATATTTGCACAGATAACACCAACAAAGAAGAGATACAGATAAAAAATAACCCCCTGAAAAGATGCTTAGTATCATTAGTCATTAGAAGAATGCAAATTAAAACCTCTATGAGATACTACGACACACACTAGAATGGCTGAAATTTGAAAGCTGACAGTATGAAGTGTTGGCAAGAAGATGGTGAAAAACTCTCATACATTGTTGGTGAGAATGCAAAACGCTACAGCCACATGTGAAAACCATTTAGCAGTCTCTTGTAAAGTTAAACATACACTTAATGTATGACAAAGCAATCCCATCCCAAAACACATACCTAAGAGAAATGAGAACAGATATCTACACAAAGTCCTGTGCACAAATGTTTATAGCAGCTTTATTAATAATAGCCCCAAACAAAAGCAACCCGATTATTCATCAATTGATAGATAAACAAATTGTGGTACACCTATAAAAAGGAATACCACTCAATAATAGAAACAAATAAGTACTTCACTTAGTAGAATGGGCTCTAACTCCATCAAATTGATATTACTGATCAACACGTAAGTGCACATATAGTAGTAACATTCATCAGGTGTCAAGTAGATGGAAGGGGGCAGGAGAGGATGGATATATTCACACCTAATGTGTGTGGTGTGCACCATCTGGGGGATGGACATGCTTGTAGCTCTGACTCAGGTGGGGCAAAGGCAATATACGTAACCTAAACATTTGTACCCCTGTAATAGGTGAAAATAAAAAAAAATTAAATAAAAGAAAAATTAGAAACAATCCAAAGCTTCATCAATAGGCATGTGCCTAAATAAACTATAAGACATCCATATAACAGAATTGTTTTCTTATGTATTTTGGATATTAACCTCTTTTCAAATATATGGTTTGCAAGTATTTTCTCCCATTCCATAGACCACCTTTTCATTCTGTTGATTGTTTCCTTTACTGTGCAAAAGCTTTTTAGTTCAGTGAAGTCCCACTTGTTTTTCTTGTGTTGTCTGTGTTTTGGAAGTCACATCCCCCCAAAAATCATTGTTAAAATGTCCATACTACTAAAAGTAATCTATAGATTCATTGCAATCCCTGTGAAAATACCAATGGCAGTTTTCACAGAAATAGAAAAACATAATCCTAAAATTAATATGAAACCACAAAAGACCCTGAAAAGCCAAAGCAATCTTGAGAAATCACAAAGCTGGAGGCATCATACTCCCTGATTTCAAACTATATTACGAAGCTATAGTAACAAAACAGTGTGGTACTGGCATAAAAACAGACACATAAACCAAGGGAACAGAAGAGAGAGCCCATAAATAAACCTATGCACATATGGTTAACTAATCTTTGACAAGGGCACCAAGAATATGAAATAAGGAAAGGAAAGTCTCTTCAGTAAATAAGGGTGGGAAAACTAGATATCCACATCCAAAAGAATGAATTAGATCCTTGTCTTATACATATAGAAAAAGTAACACAAAATGTGTTAAAAACTTATATAGAAGATCAGAAACCATTAGACTCTTAGAAAAAAACATAGGCAACCAAGTCATTTTAAAAATAAACTGGAATTTTTCAGGTAGACTGAAAAGAACACCTTGTCCTCATCAGCTGAGACAGAGTTTGTTCATTGTGAGAACAGTAGAGATAGTCGGTGCTCTCAAATGGGAGGGTGAATTTATAAAAACAAATAAGCAAACATATATTACCAATCTGTATTCCAACCGTGAAATAAAAGCAGAGGAATTTCTTTGATAAATTTAGGGTAGTCTGTATATTACAGATAGTAATATGATATAGAATTGAGAGGTTTTGTCGTAGACTTTTCATGTAACATTTTTAAAATAAATTGTATTCTTTTCTCATAATCCTTGATTTTAATTGCCCTTAATTTTACTGTAGATTTTTCCCATTAATTTACATTTTAATTCCTTACTTATTCTCTCTGCAGACTTTCTTTATCCATTTCAAAATTCCCTGGTCCTTCTGTAAAGATGCAATGGCCAGCAGCAATATAGTCTCAGTCTGTGAGGTTTGATGAATCTGTCCTTTGTTATGGAATGTAAGTTCTTGTCATTAGAATTCACTTTTAGTCCAAAGTATAGAAACATACTTTGCATGAAAAGGCAAAGTTTGAAAAGAGATGAATTCAGGAATGTGGAGAGATATGGTATTTCCCCATTTCAGTATTCTTGTCATTTGATTAATTTAATGTCACTGCAATTAAATTTGTTTAATAAAAATATATACTTGGAAACTTTGTGTAATTTGAAATGCTTAAAGAAGAGACAGTTATAATTTGGTTGTGGTCTATCTTATAGATGATTTACAGAAAACATTTGCTTATATTAAAAGTCACAGAGTATCCACAGAGTTTTGTCCCCATTGTAACAATGTTCACAAATGGGCTATCGCAAATTGATAACTTCCACTGTGCTCTTTGCAGGTGAATATGGCAAGGCGAGTGGTTACACATGTCAGCAAACCTGGAGCAAGGCAGGTTAGATGCAGCTCTGGAAATTAAAAGAAATTAGGAACAGGGCATGTGTTTCCATTTGGAAATAATTTTTTTTTCTATGTGCTATAAAGGGGAAAGAATAATGAAACATACATTTTTTGGTGGCAGCCTGGATGGGTGACATGCTTGGCCTAAGACCTTTAGCAAATTCCTGGCAGGACCAGGGTTGGGGTCACTCCCAGGAACCCCAGCTCTTCTACTATATTGCAGTGTAATTTACTAACTGTTAAATTACTTAGAGTATTTTAATTCAAAATAACATACTTATTTTTAACTTGTTTTAGAAACCTCCAGTCAGTAGTTGACAAACTTTTTCTGTAAAAGGACAGAAAGCTAACACTGTCGACTTTATAGGCAGCATACAGTCTCTGTCATGTCTTCCTGTCTTCCTTTATGTTTGTTTTTCCACCCTGTGAAAGCCCCAAGGCCACACAAAACAGGCTGCAGGTCACATTTGGCCCATGGGGTACAGTGAACCAAGCTCTGCTTCAAATCATTATTATTTTAATAGTAATATAACTTAGAGCACCTGACAAGGTGCACTTACTTTACAGAAGTGGTGCACCTTTGCAGTGAACGACACCCAGGGGTTTGAAGTTGTGGTTCTCCGATTGTGTGGTCAAGCTGACCACGAGGTTTCCCTGTCCACACAAGGAGCACATTTTTCAAGCACCCAAAACAAATGATAAGGACAAGTTGAGTGAGGAAAAACAGCATGATCCAAGTGGAATAAGCCTGGCCAGCTGCTTCTAACCCTAAACTCTTTATGCTTATGGTGTTTGGAATTTATTTCCCCATGAATGAAACTACCAGCAGATAGCAAAGCTCTTTCTACATACGTGAGTTTTTCTGTCCGTGGAGAGGGCCTCTATCTGTCACACTGGAGAGCCCACATCAAGAAGGGTGACCGGGCATGCTCCTCCCCATCTTCCCCAGGTGCCTCCAAATGAGTGAAACAAACAAATAAAGCTAAGTGACTATGGCCACTTGAAAGAACAAAGGCATCGGATGTGAATCCACTGTGTTTTCGCAGAAGACAATGAAGTGATTTAGGCTTTAAGGAAGAATGAGCCTCTGTAAATGCTTAAAAAGACTATTAGAAAAATCAATATATTCAGGTAATTTCACTCTGACAATTGTGCTTTATTATAACAGAGAAAAATATCCTATCAGGAAAAAGAAACCCATGCATAACATGTAGATATAATCATAATAGCTACCATTTATTGCATGCTTATAACATAGCAGTTATTATTGTAAACAACCAGAGTGATTATTATTCTCATTCTGCAGATGAGGAAACTGAGGGAGAGAGACAAGTAGTCCCAATGGTAAGTGGTCAAGCGGGAGCTTGATCACTTTACTGTCCACAGAAGCCACCCAACTAGACAGATCCTAGGATTTTGAGTATTTAGGACATATGTGTTTATTAAAGTGTGTCAACAATGTGATAGGTAATTCAGTCATGATTTAATTCATTTGGGTAAATCATAAAAGTAAAAAGATACCTTTTAATTACTAAGATTATTTTTTGACCTATTAAACTCATTATTTTTGACATATAAAACTCAAAGTGTATATTTATCAAAGTATCACATTTTACACTATAAAGATTTACAATTTTTGTCAGTTATACCTCAATTAAGCTGGAAAAAACCTCAAAATGCCATTCCTTGTCATCTCACAGTGACTACATAATGCTATCTTAGGGGTAACCTTTAAAATAAGTCATCAAAACCAATCAAATTTGTTGAGACTAATAAAACATAAACAACAGAAGTAGGAATATAATTGCTTTAATTCATCAACACATTAAAAACACTGAAATAATTCAAATTGTAAAACCAGGCTAAAATATTAAAGAAATTTAAAGTCCTAAGAGAAGAACTATAACCTTAAAAAGTATGAAGATTTTAAAGGACATATTAAAAGAAAATTTCCCCAAATATTAATTCTACTTGCAGCAGCACCTAATATTGTTACATGGAGAGTTTCAGGTACTTTTTAAAAATTTGACAAAAATCGTTTACATGTATTATGTACAACATGATGGTTTAAAATATGTATACATTGTGAAATGGCTAAGGTATTTTTATATAGTTCAAAAAAATAAATTAGTCTTGAACCACCTATGTTAATATGCACTGGTGGCTATAGATCACTATAGGTTAAAAGATGACATTTAACACCTTATGCTAAAGATGACATCACAGTAAAATGTAAGTTGAAATGGCTTAATTTACTTTTCTTAAAAGGTTGATTAAGATTTTTTCTTTTTTAAATTTAATTTTTTTATTTCAGCATATTATGGGGGTAAAATGTTTAGGTTATGTATGTTGCCCTTGTCCCAGGCCCCCAAGTTAGAGCTTCAAGCCTGTCCATTCCCCAAATGGTGCGCATCACACTCATCATGTATGTATATACCCATCCCCTCCTCCCCCCTCCCATCTGCTTAACACCGGATAAATGTTATTCCTATATGTGCACTTAGGTGTTGATCAGTGAGACCAATTTGCTGGTGAGTACATGTGATGCTTATTTTTCCATTTTTAGGATACTTCACTTAGTAGAATGCATTCCAGCTCTAGCCAGGAAAATACAAGAGGTTCTATATCACCATTGTTTCTTATAGCTGAATAGTACTCCATGGTATACATATACCACATTTTATTAATCCTCTCATGTTTTGATGGGCACTCGGTTGTTTCCACATCTTCACAAGTGTGAATTGTGCTGCTATAATGTGACAGTTCTTTGTGTCAGCTTTATAGAAAATATGTCTATGTTTCTTCAATTGGTCTACTTTATGCCTGACCCAAAGATTCACAGGGCAAACCTAAGGCCACTGTGTTAAATGCTAAAGATATATTCAGGAAAGCTAGGCCTGTTGGATGCTGCACTCAAAGGAATAGTAGGAAAGAAAGTTGGATTTTGAAAGACAGGCATGATTTTAAAATGTAGATATTGAAAAGAAGTGGGAATGCCATGTGCAGACTGGAGGAACACTACCTAGCACAAGGATGGAAGGACACAACACATTCAAGGAGGGCTAAGAGTTCCATTTGGCTTCAGGATAAGATTTGTAGGAAAGCAGTTTGAGATCACTGAAGAGAGAGATGGGGCAAGATTGGACGCCACTCATGTCCGGGACACACCCTGGGACAAGCCCGTGGGACACACTTCGTGGTGCTTATTGCAGGAATGGATAATTGGTTGGAGACATGAAGCCACACCAAAGGAGTGTGGACTGGCTGGGTGGCTGAGAAGCATCCTTTGCCGACACCTCTCCTCCTGTCTGAGCTGCCAGGGTGCCCTGGGGTCATCATAGGCACCCTACTGAAGACTCACCCTGGCCCGCAAGAGTCAGGGCCGCTGCTGGAGAGTTCACGCCCACCTGCAGGGGTAGTGCATTTCTTTGTTGATGGCAACGCTTTGAAAGATTCAGACCACCCAGGAGCTGTCAGCACTGGCCCCTCCAGAGATAGCAACCGTGCACCAGGGACAGAGCCCTCAGCCTGCTGGGTTTCATCCTGCTCAGAAGAGTCTCAAAGGGCACTCTAATTAACACTCAGGCAAGAATGACTCTGGGAGAACTGAGCGACTTACTGTCTGACTCAGTAGGAAGGTTCTCTGTCTCTCTTTGAACTTCCAGTCTTCGAAGAGTTTGGAGCAAAAGCTATTTTAGGCATAATGGTTAAATTGATAAAGTGACTCCTTTCATTAAATTAGCTGTAAAATTTTACATATTAATATATTCATGATTAGGTGCTCTGCAACTCTGCTCTTTCTTGAATTTTCTAACATTGTGAAGCTTTGTTCTTCACACTTGTTCTGGGTTCAGGAAAGCACCTCTGGCAAGGTGTTTAAGGACAAAGTAACATGGTCTGACCTATATGTTGCCTTAACCTGTCTGCCCTCCCAGGTGTAAACAAAATAAAATATTTATAGAAATAAATATATATATATAATCAATCAAATAATGGTAAATCAGAAATCCCCCCGGCTACACAATTTCCAAACCTCAGGCAACACAAATCTAAGTGTGCCTGTCAAAGGCAACATTTACAAAAGGGGTGACCAATGTGACATTGTCAGTCCCACCAACATGTACCAGTGAAATTCCTAATTCCAACGTTGCCAAATGTGAGCCCCAAAACCAGTTCCTGCCAAACCACATAAAAATTACTTGGGGTACTTCTTGTACACAAACAAGCAAACTACCAAAGAACTCTAGACCCTGCCTCCAGACAGTCTGGTGCATTAAGTGTGCAGTGGGGCCTGGAGATCTGCATTTTAAATAACTTTTTCAGGTTATTCTTATGTGTAAGCACCTTTGGGAATAATATCTTGATCAGAGTTGCACAGGGAGAAAACTTAGTCATTTTTGCAGACTAATTTTTAGATGTATTCAGACCAGAAGACATGATTCAAAAAGATTTTTAAAGTCCTTACACATGCAGGCCCTGATCACCTGCATTGAGAGACTACGAAGAGCAACTAAAACATAATCTTCATTTATTAAAACAAAACAAAATATGCCATTCAATTAGAGACTAGAACTCATGGTTTCAACAGGTGGTTTAAGCAAAGAATTTTATTTCTTAGCATTCCTTTTCCTTGCACTGGAATGGAAATAAAAGCTTGGGAAGTAAAAGTAGGAAGAGAGTGTGTTAAACATAAATAGAACCTAAACCACAAAACTCAAGTGCCAGTTGAGAGGCTGAACAAACAAACAGGCAGACCATACGTGACAATAGAATTCTGACCCCTAAGCTGTGCAGCAACCAGCCTAGAAAGGCAAAACACAACCTCTGCAGCAATAGCCCCAAACAGCCAGAACTGGATCGGTACTGTCAGCTCCCCTATTTTTTGCTCCTTATACCTTATGCTCAACCAGAAAAAGCCATATATGTACTTCTAATCGTCACATAGTATGTCCTGTTTCCAGCCAGCCGCCTCCAGTGTCCCCAGGCCGACAGCCTCATCACGGCTGACCTGGAGCCTCCCCTTTTCTCCACTATGAAGCTTTCCCATTCCTCTGCGGGACTTGGAGTCTCTGCCAAAATGCAAGTGATAAGTGGCTGACCCCCTTGCTACAGCAAACTAGGAATAAATAGCCTTTGCTTTTCTCATTTGAGTAGTTTTTGTTTATTTCCACATAATCATCAAAGTAATAAAAGAAAAACCAGCAAAAAAAAACTCCATTACCCCTATCGTTCAAGGACTGCTATTCTAAAACCATCCCGCATCTTCACTAAAGTTTGGAGTGGAATGAAGCAGGTGGGAGGAGCTGGGGTAGAGTGAGCAGCTGAAGTTGCAAAAGGAGCCAGAAAGGCCACAGGGCAGAAGAAGAGGAGGGAGGTTACAAGTAGGCTGAGCTAAGTGCTTGAATTAGAATACTTTAGTTGCAGGGAAGAGTAACTGATGCTAGATTTCTTAGGCAGTTGTAGGAATGCATTTGAGGGGACCAGTTTGTGGGCACCGAGCCTGCCTGGGAGGGACCAGAGAGCTCACTCGGCCCAGGTGCAGAGGCCTCAGCAGCCACCACTCTGGTTTGAGGTCCCTGCGCTCAATTGGGCGGGAATGCAATTTTGTGGTCTCTTGGCAATTCAAGTTTCCAAGCCCAAGCATGAGCTTTGCTTAGGTCTCAAGCCTTGCCTCCAGTCAAGAACAGGGCAGGAGCAAGAGAGTACAGTCCACTGTGTTAGGAAGAGCGGTTCCTCAAAATGAAAGTGGGCTGCTCTTACGAAAGGGAGACCAGGCAGCTGAAACACAGCAAATGCCAATGAAGCACACCTGGAATTGGGTTTAACACATTACCCTCTAGTTACACTGCTGACTTTTTTTAAAAAAGATGGGGCAGGGGGAATTTTTAAGTGTTTAGGGAATCTGCTAAAAATGTAAATGCATATGAAAAACATTCAGATAAGTGAATGCATAAATGCAACCTCCCTCCAACAATCACCAGTTTTATTGTTAAAATTAAAGAAACCAGTAATCATCAATTCTGACAGAGATGAGCAGTAAAATAGAGAATCACAAAAGTCGTGAGGAGATTGGTGGCAAAATAACTAAGAGAGCCAGAAAGCTTACAAAAATGGGCACTTTATAAGCCCACCCCGAGTCTTCTTCCCTCAATAGGCTAATCAGTGTAATACTCCCAACAGGCTCATAACGCCAGGGCGCTTGCATGTGCTCCTCCTTAGCCGCTGTCTCTGATAAGACACAGGGTTGAGCCTCTCCCACCAGTGTGGGAGCAGCAGGAAGCCCGCCAGGGCTCTCAGGCTCTGGTGCACCACTGTGGGACTGTCACTTTAGGATACATTTTTAACCTCCTAAGTCTTTCTGAGGAACTGTCCCTTTGTATTAGCTGACAATGACACTGTGCTAAACAAGAGACTTCACAAATCTCTGTTCTAAGAATATCTCACTGAGCTAACACAGAATCACAAATACTTTTGGGAAAAAAAAGAAAGTGAGATGAATTTCCTAAAATATTTCCATTTCCTCAGCTTTCCTATTAATCCCCGTTACTACTAAATACTTTCTAACAGCAAAAAAATGATGTTTTCTTGTGTGTCTATAATGAACCAGGTACTGGGAAAACAGATGAATAAGACAAAAATTCATGCTCTCAAGAGAGAGATAGACTAATGCAATGAGAACATTCTGAGCTGTTAATCCCTGACTTCTGTGGTTTGCTTCTCCCCTCTTCCTTTCTGGCAGGAGATCAGGCCAGGTAAATCTCTGTCCCTGTCGTTTGGGTAAGGAAGAAGATCGAAGCTCCCTGAAAACCTATCCCTCATGTACCTTGGTAGTTAAAGATACTCCCCATTCATTTTCAATCATTCATTCACTTATTTGTTTATTACTAATATTTACAGTATGTGATACATACAGTGCTTCAAAACAATGGAAAAGCATAAAAAGACTCATTCTCACTCTTGCCTTTTGGCCTCCCCACTCCCATCCACCCGTGGTCACAGATAACCTTTTTGTTTTTTACTCATTTCTTGTACACCTTTCTGTAGTTTATTTTTATGTTTAATTGTGAAATATAACATTAAGACAAGTGTACATAAAACACACATGATGATGCACCAAATGTGGCCTATCCATAAAATGAAGTAGTATTCAGCCTTAAGAAGTAACGAGATTCTAATACATGCTACAACATGGTTGAACTTTAAATACCTTATGCTTAGCAAAAGAAGCCAGACGCCAAATAGCAAATATCGTATGATTCCATTTACATAAAATGTTTAGAATTAAGCAAAACAGGAAGTAGACCAGTGGTTACCAGGGGCTAGAGGAAAGAGGAGAATGAAGAGATATTGTTGAATGGTCACAGAGGTTTTATTTCAGATGATGATAAAGTTATGAAGTTGTATGGTGATAATGTTTACACAGCATTGTGAATGTACTTAATGCCACTAAATTGTACACCTAAAAATGGTTAAAATATTATCTTTTCTTTGGGGGGTTACAAATAAATTCTAACAAGTAGGCAAATTTGCAAATACAGAATCCATGAATAATGAAGATCAACTGCACAATAAAATGCTAACTTTTATGTTATGTATATTTCACCACAAAAATAAATATGAGCAGTGTAAATAATAATTATAAAATCAACATTCATGTAGCCATCAAAACAAGCCAACAAAAGAACACCATCACTTGCCTAGAAGGTCCTCCTGCAACTTTCCCCTGGGTGACCTCCTCTCTTGGGGTCACCATCTTCCTGACCTTTTTGGTAATAATTTCTAAAACTTCAAAAAATAGTATTTTACATATGATATATATAATAAAAATTACATATGAAATTTTTGCCTGCATTTGACTTTTAAATAAATAGAAATACATTTACATATTTGTGTTTCTGGCTTGTTTTGCTCAACATTATGTTTATAAAATTTATACATGAAATTGAGGTATCTAGAGCTCATTATGTTTTCTTACTGTTTTATGCTCAATTTTTATGATGTTCCATGCATATCTGAAAAGAATGCACATTTGGCATTTGTTGGATGCAGTGTTTTACATGTCTCTATTAGATCCTTTGTTAATTGTGTCATTTAAATTTTCTATATCCTTAACTTTTTTTCCTATTTATTTTCCCAAATACCAAAGAAGTGTTAAAAATCTCCCAATACTATTATATATCTGTTTATTTTTCCTTGCACTTTTTTAATTTATATCATTTCAGCCTATATTATTAGGAGTATTACTTTAAAATTACATTAACTTCTCAATGGATTACATTTTTTCACCAACTTATACTTGTTTGGAAATTTTATCCTGTTCTTCTTATTTCAGTGGCTACGCTAGCAATTCAAACATACGTACTTAATCTAATACCTTCATCCTCCTTTTAGATCATGCAAGCTCTTTAGTGCTTCACTTGCCCTCATCCAACTAAGACATACGTGCTATTTGTTTCATCCTATTTTAGCTATATCTCATTTTATTTATAAGCCAATATTCTCATTTCAATGCAGTCAATGTTATTTTAGATGTGCCTACATATTCTCCCTTCTCCATGATCATCTTTCCTTCTTGCCTCTCAGTTCTTTCCTCCAGAATCATTTTCTTTCTGTCTGAAGAACCTGTTCTGGCATTTGCTTTAGTAAGGGACTACTGGAAAACTCTCTTAGGATTTTTGTATCTGGGGGTTTCTGTGTTTGAAAATATCTTCACTTTGACTTCAGAGAAAATATATTTTTTTCTCTGGTTAGAGGATTTTAGGTTATTGTAACTTTTCAGCCTTCTCAAGATATTACTCCATTCCCTGGTTTCCTTTGTAGATCTTGAGACATTTTCTGCAAGTGTACATTCTGTTTCCTTGAAGGTAACTAACTTTTCTCTATGTCTGTTTGTTAAATGTTTTGTATGGTTTTGGAACTCAGCAATTTTACTACGTTGGCTGTAAGATGTGGGTTTTTTTTCATGGGTCCAGTTTGAGATTTATTGGTCTGCTGGAAATTGAGAATCTGTGAAATGATATTTTTCAACACTTCTGGATACTTCTCAGCCATTATCTCTTCAGATACTGTTTCTGTACCATTATTTGTATTCTCTTTTTCTAGCAATTCAATCAGGTATATTGGGACTCAGCATTTCATCCTCAAAGTCTCAACTTATCTTCCATATACATCATTTCTTTATTTTTCTCTGCTACATCCTAGAAAATTCCTTCTGATCTATATTCCAGTTAACAAATTTTCTTTTCAACTGAGCCTAATTTGTTGTTAAACACATAAACATAGATTTAAAGTTTAAGCATTGTATTCATATTTTTAATTTCTATATGTCCTTTTTTGGTTGTTTTTTTCTAATACACTAGATTAATTTTACAGTTTTCTACTCCAGCAGATATTTTTAACCTGTTGCTCATTTTTTGAACATAGTGCTACAGATTTTTAAAAAATAATCTATGTTGATTGACAATATCCAAGGGCTCTGTGTCTACTATCTTATTTCTGCTAATGCTTCCTTATTTTGGTTTAAGGCTTAGCTGGGGGGGGGGGTTGTTTGTTTGTTTACTATATACTGTTCATTTTCCTTGGCAAATTATTTACAAGGGCTCTGAGGCAATGAAAGAGACATTTCCCACTCAACCTCCCTCAACACAGCTTCTGCCCAATCTCAGCCCTCCTTTCTGTCAGGTTTTACATAGGTGCCTGCTCC
The DNA here is from genome assembly GCA_008750895.1 of Mirza zaza. Taxonomy (NCBI): domain Eukaryota; kingdom Metazoa; phylum Chordata; class Mammalia; order Primates; family Cheirogaleidae; genus Mirza; species Mirza zaza. Next base: position 24,237 of record VSMD01039515.1, read on the forward strand.
AACTATTATAAATAAAAAATATAGCTTTTTTATTTCCTGGTGGGCCACACACCCTTTGGACATGGATTTCTGGTGGCACTTTATACAATTTGCCACAACTTGGCCTCTCAAACTTCTGTTTCAGCGGCTTTTGGCAGGCCATACCATGTATTGGGAATTTTGCAGATGCTCACTGCCCTGTGCTTTCACTACAAATGGAGACTAGACATTTCCCATTCTCTTGTTGATCTGGGTAAGAACAGAAGGGGAAAGATTCTTTTGTCTGACATCCTTATGCTCATACTGGAAACAAAGTCCAGTCTTCTATAAAAGTCGAAACACGTCAAAGAACTTATACTGGTTGTACTGATATAGGAGGAGAAAGAGAGAGGGCTTTGGAGAAGCAACAGGGTAAAGAAGAGAGATTTTCATCCACCAGAAAAAAAGAGATCTGTGAGCCCCAGAGCAGTAGGCTCTCCATGAGCTCTGTCATCTTCATGGAAGGAAAGATCTGGAAGAAATGCAAACTTCCAAGGAGAAGGCTTCTGAATAGCCCAGAAAGGAAGAACCTGAGGTGTTCAGCTTCTCAGCCTTGCTGAAAACTCTAGCACTTTGTGAGTGGCCCAGAAGTAGAGAGAGGATATACTGAACCAGAGACAGTGATAGACTCAGGGGAGAAGCATTTTCACCCCTTTCCCGACAGAGCATAAGCCTCTAGGATTCTGTTGCCCTTCGGAAAGGAGAAACATGCCTCAATTATGTTTGAGAAGGAATTTTCTACTAATCTGTGAGATGGAGATTTGGAGCCGGACATTAAGTTGGCATATGGAAAACAAAAAAAAGTATTATTTGTCATGCTTCTGAGTTTGTGAACTAAGATTCATGCCCACTATAAAAATGATGACTACAATAAGAGAGGAAGGACTTGACTGTACAGAAACATAGAGGATGAGGAGCCTTAACTCTGATGCTGAGAACTTCAAGCTTGGTCTTAGAAAATGAATAGCTTTCCAGCAAAGAGGGAAGGATCTTCCAAGCAAACAAACCAATGTGGGTAAAGGCCTAGAGAATGGTGTACTTGCAAAGTTTCAATCAATTGATGAAGATGAGATTGTAAATATTAATGTCGACCCTATAATCATATTATTGCCATATATATAAACTTAGTAATCAATTTAATTAGTACTGTCTAGCCATCCTAGAGGCATGGAAAGAGAGGTCCAAGGAGATTGATGTTATATTCAGAGGACTTCACATTCTTTGTGGTAGAGAATCGAGATTAATTTCTGAACTTGAGGGGCCTTTGCTCAGTATACTCTATCCCACTGCCTGAATGAACTGAAATGAACCTGCATTTTAAAAACATCAGACTACTGGGATATGGAGGAGGGCCTTCTTTGCAGTGTCTCTATTTCTAAAAGTAACTTAAAATGTAACTATTTAAAACTATTACCAGCCCTGATAACTACAGGATAAACTTAACTCTGGTGGGCTTTCTAGAAAGCCTCTCCCCCCATTAAAGCAATTAGCTTAGCTCTCTAAGATACTATATTACCTCTACCCACAAAGAAGTTACATCATCCTTTGCTATAATAAATGTATCACTTAAATCTGCTTGCAAAGTTTGAACTTAGGCCATCCACATCATCATTGCACCATTACTGTAACTTGCTGGTTAAAATAGAGGCTTTATCCCACCAGGTAAAAGTGCTGTTCACTCCATCTTGCCCTTACCCCAAGCAAACCTGTGAAGACACAGGGATTGTGCTAGAGTAACAACTGTGCTCCATGAAATGGGTCACATTCTGTTTCTCATTCTTGTTTTTGCTCTATTTCCAAAGGATACGCATGTCAGGTTTCTGGATAAGAGTTTTACATTGTTCTCTCTGCAAGAAAAAAAAAATGCTTCTTTCCACCTAGCCTTTAAGAATCTATTTTCTACTTTTGTGCTATATACTGTTAGTAATTTTCTACCTTCTCTGAAAACCTAGAAATAAATATGGCTTCTCTGCTCTTTTTCCAGTTTCAGAGAATAGCCATTGTATAAGGGCTTGGCCTGAGACAGTTCTAGAATCTGGATAACGTCTAAGCAATGAGCGCTCTGATAATAAAATAAATGAGAATCAACACAAAATGATCAAATTGGTATTTACACCACCTCTCTACTCAACAGAAGGATTGTAAATGTGCAGCTGGATAGAACCAGGAAACAGACACCTCTATTCTAAATAGTGGGGCTGGGGATCAAGATTATGTTCAGAATTAAAATATTTTATTATAGGAAAGTTTGTAAAAAAAATTAGAAGCCTTGAGTGTAATTATTTGTGAACACTTATCCCACACAAACATAAACTGAATCGAGTATCATTTAATATTCCAGTCACTAAAAAGGTGTATTGTATCATAAGGCACAGATGATTCATATATTTAACAGACACGGAGCACTTACTATGAGCAGGCAGCATGCCAAGAACTTAATACACGAAGTGGAACACACGATGATCTCTTCGTCCATGGGCTTGTGCTTTAGCAGAGAGCACTGCCGCACTGTTAAAGTGTGCATTACCCACCCAGGTCCCCACTGGAACACCAGTCCCTCTGCAGGGAAGGGCAGATGGCTCTGCTGTTTGCCAGTTGGTCCCCAGTACCTGATTCTGTGCCTGGCACACAGGAGATGCTTAACAAACTTCTGCTTAATAATTGTGTTTATTCTGCTCTGTGTTGGGCACCAGGAAGTAAGTGTCATTGAGGGTTAGGGGTGATTCTCCAAGCTGTCCCATAGCCTGGATGAAATATAGTCATTCCTCCTTATCTGTGGGGGATACGGTCCAAGAATCCCAGTGGAGCTTGGAACTGTGCGTAGTACCGAATGCCACAAACAGTATGCATGAATTTCTTTTTTCTTCAGGGTTTCATGGGCTGAATGTAGAATATCGTTCTTAATGTAGATCATAGCAACCTCAGCACACAACATTTTTTTTCTTCCCTTATGAGGTCAAGAACTTTCACCTTTTCACTTAAAGGAAGCACTTTACAACTTCTCTGTGGCATATCCAAATTGATACTTCTCTTGCGCTTTGGGGCCATTATTAAGTAAAATAAGGGAGAGTTGGACACAAGCACTGTGATCCTGCCACAGTCAGTCTGACAACAGAGACAGCTACTCAGTGACTCCCAGGCAGGGAGTGTCCACACTGTGGAAATGCTGGACAAAAGGAGGGTTCACATCCCAGAGGACAAAGTAGGGCAGCATGAGACTTCATCACACCACCCACAATGGCATGCAATTGAAAACTTATACATTATTTATTTCGGGAATTTTCCATTTAGTATGCACAGTTTCAAACCATGGCTGACCTCTGGTGACTGAAACCTTGGAAAGCACAGCCAAAGATAAAGGGGGCTATTATACTTACTTTTCTTACCCCTAGCTTGGTTCTGTTGGCCACTTGAAAAAAAAAGCTGTTTTTAACCACAAATCACTGAAGCTCTATTCTTCACGTGTTTTTATCCTCAGATGAAAATGTATGATTTCTATGGACTGGATTAGTTCTTAGTTATGGATTGGTAAAAGGGAAACCATGATAACAACAGCTTCCATTTATTGAAATGTTATTTACTGACAATTATATGCCACAACAAGAGTTAAGTATTACATAGGTATTCATTCTCAGTGCTTTTCCAAATTTTGAAATGTTCACCATTGGATATTTATAAGATAATTTTAGGCAGTATACGACTAACAAAAATTTTTTAGATATAGATTTATTTTAATGTGTTTTAGGAAAAAAATGTAATGACATATTAAATCAGTGATTTCATGGATATTATGAATATGATTCAGGATGAAGCTAAGCTCTCCACACTCTTAAATACATTTAAACACAGTTCAAAGAAAAAAGTGTTAAGTATATAATAGTACAAGCACTACTGCACATGACAATAATCGTGGAGGTGCTGAGTGAGATTGACTCTTTGGGTCCTTCCACGTGATTTCATGGGTTACTAAAAACACAGGGAAGAAGGCAGGAGGCACAGTGTGTGTGTGTGTGTGTGTGTGTGTGTGTGTGTGTGTGTGTGTTTGGGGGTCTGGGGTCAGACTGCAGGTTCAGTTCCTGGCTCTCCTGTTTATCTCACTCTCTGAACTTGGACAAGTCACTTGGTCACTTGGCTTTTCCATGTCTCAGTTTCCCCATCTGCTAAATGTGAGTAATGATAGTATCTACCTCACAGTGGCAGACTTGAGAGTCAAACACAGGTGTCTTGGCTGTCAAAAGCCACCATGAGCTCTCGTTGGCTGGCAAATAGGTTTTACGTCGTGTGTAATTTGAAGGATTGGCAGAAGCTGCCTGTGCCACTGGGTTGACAAGTATTTGAGGGGGGAAAAGTGACTAAGGGATGTAAGACATCTGCCTGGACATGCATTCCCTGCCTCACACTCTCTTGCTGTCCACCTGCAGGGCCCCATCACCAGCTGCAGAAAACCCCAGCAGGCACACGAGGACCTGCGGGAAGTGCGATGGGAACACAAGGTAATCCAACTGGTTCGGTTCTTTCTACATTTTCTTATTGCTATTATGGCCATACTGAGAAAGACATATTGTTTTCTGAGAATAAGACTTCCACTTTAACATATGTTGCATAAAAGTATTTTGCATTTATCAAATGTCATTGGGCACCTTTTCAGTTACTTTCTACAAAGGCTACCTATTTAGATGTTTTAGTAAACTTAGCAGTTGTTGAGATTTTCTGAAAGAAAAAGAAGGAGAAGTTAGAGGAGAGGGAGCAAGAGGGGGAGGATGAAGAGGAAAAAGGGAAAGAGGAGGAGTTCAAGGAGGGGTGAGGGGAGCAGCAGTACGTGCACCCAAGTATTGTAGGACGACCTTGGCCAGTTGTTGGCCGATGCTGCCAGTGCATTCTCCCAACACTGGAAGTTCTCAAAAGCACTGAATGTGCCCAGCACAAACTGACACGGCGCCATCACGATCAGACTTTTGAAGCATAGTGGAGCAACGGCCCCAAATGGGCCCTTTCAGGAGGTGACTGATCCAGTTTTTCCTGCACTGTGGCTGCCTCCTGCTAGCAGTTCACACTCAGTCTTTCCATCATCTCGGTACTCGTCTAACCATCTGCCATGGGAAGAGGGAAGATAATTAACATGAGAGAGTATTAAAAGAAGACACATTACTTAGAAAGAAAAAATATGAAAAGGATTTAAAGAAGCCTTCAGAGCGAAGCTCACAATTTTTAAAAAGCATTTAAAATTTTTTGAAAAGCAAGCCACATCAAATTAGGAGTCCAACCTCAGCCAACCTTTATCCTACACTCAAGTTTCAAGGTTGTATTGGTTCACTCTAAAATTTTGGCTTTTAGAAAAGTCCTATGGTAACATCACAAACATTATAATATATCTTAAATTGGAAACATTTCTCATTTGGACTTTCCATAATGTTGGCTGTTATTTCTCTCCTGCCCATGTGACTAGGAGGTGTATACACTGGCTAAATCCTCAGACTCTAGAACAGCACCCTTCAAGAGAAATAGAACATAAACTACATATTGTAAAGAAGTAGAAAGAAAAAGGTAAAATTAATTTTAGTATTTTTCATTTCCACAAATTCAAAGGAATATCATTTCAACATGTAATCAATATAAAAATTACATTACATTCCTTTTTTATTCTACATTTTTGAAAATTGGTATTTATCTTACACTTATGGCACATCTTAATTCAGAATAGCCCCAATACAGTAGACACAAGTGGCTTGTGGCCCCTCTGTGGGACAGTACAGTTCTAGAGTCAGACGTACTTGAGTACGTCTGGAGTACGTCTAGAGTTGTCTAGAGTCAGAGTCCTGACTTTAACAATTATGTTTGGATAAGAAAATTATTCTCCTTGTGCCTAAGGTTTCTTGTCTGTAAAATGGAAGTATCACAGGATCTATCTATAGGTTTGTTGTGAGGATCAAATGCGTTCCAGCGTGAGGTTCTGGTTTCACCATGAAGCCTGTTCCTTGGTAAGAGTTCAAGAAATGCTCGTGATGCATGTCCTTATGACTTTCTCTCCACCAATACACAAGACAGGATGGAAACCTCTGACAGTTCCACAACAGCATAGACCCCTCTAGGTTTTGGTTATTTTTAAACTCCACTATAAAGTTATAAATGACTTCTTTCTCAGAGACTCTTTCTTTTCTCATAATTATTAATAGAAGGGGATTTGAGATTAAACAGTTGATATGTTTTGCTGGGGAAGACAGTAAAACCTGTGTCTTCTAAACTCTCCAAAATCTACATAGAATTTTCTGACAAAACCATTTTTTAACAAACTCAGTATCTTATGCAGGTACCCCTTCCATAGAAGATAAGTCACAAAATCATGGTGATACAATAGAAACAACAGATTGATAGATACAACATTAAAATTTTCCACAGTGCCAAGGGACCAGGAGACCTGCTCTCTCACTCATCAATGAGTTGTGCATGTCATTAATCTTTTTAGGTCAATTTTCTCATCTGTCAAAGCATGAGTCTGAATGTTATCTATGGTTTCTTCTACCTCTGATGGAATAGCAAGAAGGCTTTTTTCTTTTCTTACTTATGTGACCTTGGGCCCTCAGGGAAAACTAATGACAACAGTGCAATGATAAGCCTGTGTGCAGTTTGTAATTATACAATATAGTATAATATAATAAAACATCTTAAATATCTTCACCTGCATAAATTTGTTCCTATAAATCCAATTTCCAAAGTTTGTAATTATTCTAAAATGTAGAAATAAGTCACCTCCATCTTGACTTCCACTTCTTTGCTTTGCCAGTGAAATTAATTTTGGCTCTGAAAAGAATGTGACTATTATCACCTGCTCTTGATAACTTTTGATTTTGTTAAATGTGATGAATTTAGAAAAATAATAATCTTTTATTTATTCCTTCCTTATTTCATAGTTATTATCACATCCAGAGCAATAAAACTATATTGTATTAAACATAACTTCATATGATACCAAATATCTAGACATGGTATAGAACCAAATATTGTATATATGCTGACCAATATAGTAGTCACTAACCATCTGTGTCTATTGAGCATTTGAAGAGTAGTTAATACAACCAAATAACTGAATTTTTTATTTTATTTGACTTTAATTAATTTAAATTTAATTAACTATATGTTGCTAAGGGCTAACATATTGGAGTGTGTAGATACATATTTTTTTAAAAACTAAAAGTTAGTCAATTATTTGGAGAGCTCTAAATCCTTGACATAGGTCCTAGAAATAAAGGTAAGTTTTCCCCCTTCATTTGTGTGTATTGTATTATATCTGAAGATTTATTTTTTAATCTAAAATTGCTTCTATGATAATAACATTTACCATCATAGAGCCTCTAATAATCACAAGACAGTTTTGTAGATAGTTTAATGTACATTATCTGAAACCCTCAAACAACTCTACAAAATAGGTGTCATTACTGCCATTTTACATGAGAACAAACTGAGGCTACCAAAGCTAGTCAGTAATGGTGTTGTAATTCAAATGTAGTTCTAAAAAACTTCAGTCTTTGCTCCTTGAACTCCTCACTAATTAATAAGATTGCTTACAAAATAGATATAATGTCTGTGCTCAGAGCTTGAATTTTATAAAATGACAATAACTACCATGCTTCACATGCATTTTAAATGAACGTGTATTGAGAAAAGAAACAGAAGATCAGAGAAGTGTTACAAATTTTGTTCATGTAAAATATAACAGAACTTGGTATAGTGCCTGACACCTATCAGGTATGCAACATTTTTGCATAAATAAATGGATGAATAAATTAATATACACACTGCATGAGTTCTCCAAGCAATGTGTAATCTCATGGACACCTTGACCTCTGGGTCTTCACAGCATACATAAGTCTCTGTCATGGCCCTTAGGACGCTAACGTTTGTTCTCACATGGGAGACCATGGGTTCTTGAGAACAGACTGGATTGCCTTATTGCTAGATCTCCAATGTCTACTCCACATCTTCATATGGTAGGTGGCCAATTAGCATTTGTACAATGACTGGATGAGTCAACATATCCTATAGATTAATTAATAATGGAGGGAAACTAATAGATTAATTAATAATGGAGGGAAACTAATTTTATAATTTCTAATTTTTATGTACTTTATCTTAAGGTGTATTTGCTATTCATAACAATTTTATAAAGTAGATAGGGAAGATTTAATCACTCATCAGAAAATTTTGAAAACTGAGAATCAGACAGTTTAAGTGATTCACCTATGACCACATAGCCAAAGACTTATAGAGCGCCTCTTGCAACTTGATTATATCATATCATATCATATCCATACCACATCAGTATAATGGATTAGAGTTCATAGTTCATACACATAACTCCATTTGGGTTTAAATGATTCAAGTGAACTGGGAGGAACAGGTGTCATTTATGTCTTACATATGAGGACACTGAGCCTCACAGAAGTTGAGAGTAGTACCCGAGCTTGCAGAACTAGCAAGGATCATAGCAAGTTTTTGAGAAAGAGAAATGGGAACCTATTTTCTAAGTCCTAATCCAGTTTTCATTCCATTTCAGCATGATTTTCCAGAAGAGAAAAATGTTAGGTATAACAGAGAAAGAGAGAATAACTAGTGCTGATAAGGAACAGCTTCCTGTAGAGAGAAGCCTTCGGCTCTGGTTTTAAGGAGGGAATGATGTCCAATGGCTGGGAGGAGGCATGCTGAATGACACAGCTGGAATGAATTGGACAAAGGGGTGAACAATTTTGCATAATGATGTGTAAAGTAACAGCATACCTGTTGCATGGAAACAGCACCTCTTGACTGCTATCTTCCCCTTCAGACTTAACAACAATACTCTCAAGATACCATCCATTACCTGTGTAAATTGACAAAGAAGATTACTTAACTCTTCAGCATAAAATATACTAGCATTGTGATTTTATTCATAGACTCTCCAAATGTTCCTTTTTAAGTATGTTTGTCAGGTAATTTGGGTACAAAAATATGCACCAAATTATGCCAGCAGAGAAATGAAAGCATGAATGAGCAACCTAATTACTCAGAGTAGTAGAAGCAGAGGAAAAGAGAAGATTCCCTATTATGGACACAAACTCTCTATAAAATTCTAAAAAATAATTATTTAAAAGCACATGAACCACAAAGAAAGAAAAAAGAAAATTCACAAAAATGTGTTTCAGTTATACTAAGTTATAGAAGATTCACACATTTAAATAAGAATGGCAAGTCACAATCAGTCATCATTCTTAATGGTGAAAATTTAGGCGTTATCACTGTTTGATGCACTTGTCAGTGCAATTAAAAAAAGAAAAAAGAAAGAAAGAGGAGCGGAAAGAAGGAAGAGAGAGAAAGAGGGAAGAAGAAAGGAATGAAATAAGGGGAGAAGGAAGAAAGGAGAATAGAAGTGATAAGTGTTAGAAAAAAAGAAACAACTATCATTATTCAAAGTTGATATGACTTACTAAATTAAAACCCCAAATAAATTACAAAAATTAAGAGTAATGAGAGAATTAAGAGAGATGAGAGCAATGACGATGTTGTATAACAAATATATATATAAATCTAGTGCATTTCTATTGGACAAAAAGGAAGGGTTAAAAACATAATTAATTCAATAAAAGTTTCAATATTGAATCACCACAAAAATTTAAGATTCTAGAAGTAAATCTAAAAACTGATGTGGTATAATTTATAGAAAGATTATCCAAACTTAAGGAGTGACAGCAAAGAAGGCATAAACAAAAGAAAAATTACCCCATATTCATGAGTAGGAAGATATTGTAGAGATATTAGTTTCTCACAAACCAATCTAAAACTTCAGTGTAATTAAATCAAGTTCACCATAGGGTTTCACCAAAAAAAACAACAGGCTGATGATAAAATTTATGTGGATGATAAAGGCCCAAGTATACCACAAGCACTTCGGACCTAGAGTAAGGGCAGGGATTCACCCTACCAGTTAGCAACACTTATCGTAAATCTGTACTAATTAAGGCAGTACAGAATTGGTGCTGGCTTGGAGAATTTGACTGTGGAACAGAAAAAAGAATTCAGAATTGACCTATCACATTTATACAAACTTGACACAGGCAGTCTCATTCAGCACAGTGGTGTGGAACCATAAAAAGGCCTGAGAGCTGAAACCATGCCAAGCCATCTTGATAATGTGGAAAAATTATGATTACTTGATGACTTATAAGCGTTTTTTCAAAACATCAAAAACTGTCTTACTGTGAGTTAAAAATGTATACAAACATGAAAAAAATAGCAACACTAAACTTTGAATTTAAAACACTAGAAACATTAAAAATTAAAAGGTTTTATTTCTTTGCAAAATTAAAAATCTTAGGAATAGTTTGAAGGGTGTCTGCTTTCTTTTTCCCATCATATAATTTATGATCTTTTCTATGTCTTAGCAAATTATCAAATTCCTTTCTAAGTTTGAATCAGCTTTCAAAATCTTATCCTTTGTGCTTTCAATGTCATAAAATATTCCGAGAGTTGCTTTAATGGGAAGTGTTGACTAACACCCTCACCCTTTTAGTCACAACCACTTTTCCTTATTTGCGGCATCAGTTCCCTTCACTAGGTTCCTCTGTGTATCCAAAGTCTCTCAAATGGCAGCAGTGTCAACATTCCCACAGCCATACTTTTCTTCTAGAACTCCATTTGTGTTAGATTTGAACTTCATTTCTGGCATTATCACTTTTCATTTCTTTGATGCACTTTCATCTTTTAATTACGTATTGTCATGAACCGTTACAGTGTTCATCACTGGTAGACAGGGAGGCAACACAACTAAACACTTTTCTGTCTGTGTGTGAACTAACAACAGACCCACAGTGACCCAACACTAGCAGACAGATTTTGAAACAAATAATGTGACTGGTCAGTGATCAGAATGGGCATCTGTTATCCATGTTGTGATTTGTAGACTCAAAAGCTGTCAGTGAAGTTTGTATTTCATACAATTACAGTCATTGTAGCATGGTAACTGAAATTGAACTATGTTCTTGGGGGGCTTGCGTTATTTAGTTAAATCATTGTAACTGAAATTTGTGGATATGGAAACATCGCAAAGCAAGGGTAACCTGTATACAATAAAGATGACTTTGTAGAACACTCAGGTAAACATGGAGCAGTTGATAAATGTGGTGGTACAACTGGTTATCCATATGGAAAAAAAATGAAAGTGGAGTACTCAACAGCAATTACAGATGGAATAAATATTTAAATTTTAAAAACAAGAGATCCTATATCACCATTATTTCTTATAGCTGAATAGTACTCCATGGTATGCATGTTCCACATTTTATTAATCCACTCATGCTTTGATGGGCACTTGGGTTGTTTCCATAACTTTGCAATTGTGAATTGTACTGCTATAAACATTCAAGTGCAGGTGTCTTTTTTATAAAGTGTCTTTTGTTCTTTTGGGCAGATGCCCAGTAATGGGATTGCTGGATCAAATGGTAGATCTACTTGTATCACTTTAAGGTATCTCCATATTCTTTTCCACAGAGGTTAGACTAGTTTGTAGTCCCACCGGCAGTGTAGGAGTGTTCCTATCTCTCCACATCCACACCAACATTTATTGTTTGGGGACTTTTTGATCAAGGCCATTCTTACTGGAGATAAGTGATATCTCATTGCAGTTTTGATTTGCATTTCCCTGATTATTAGAGATGTTGAGCATTTTTTCATATGTTTGTTGGCCATTATTCTGTCTTCTTTTGAAAAGTTTCTGTTCATGTCCTTTGCCCACTTTTTGATAGGGTTGTTTGAATTTTTCTTGCTGATTTTCCTGAGTTCTAAATAGATACTAGTTATCAGCCCCTTATCGGATGCGTAGCATGCGAATATTTTCTCCCATTCCGTAGGTTGTCTGTTTGCTCTCGTGACAGTTTCTTTGGCTGTATATTTTCCTGGATAGTGCAGGAACCCATTCTACTAAGTGAAGTATCTCAAGAATGGAGAAACAAGCACCATATGTACTCACCAGCAAATTGGTATTAACCAATCAACACCTAAGTGGACATATAGGAATAACATTTATCAGGTGTCAGGCAGATGGGAGGGGGAAGGAGGGGATGGGTATATACATACATAATGAGTGCCATGCCCACTGTCTGGCGGATGGTCATGCTTGAAGCTCTGACTTGAGGGGGAGGAGTGGGCAAGAGCAATATACATAACCTTAACATTTGTACCCCCATAATATGCTGAAATAAAAAAAAAAGCCATACTTGGTAGGGCAGTTAGGGACAGATTGCTGCAGGAGCTGGCTTAATTAAGTGATTTGGACCATCATTAAATCTCCAGACATTCAGAGAAGGAAGAAATCAGTGTGATGTGGATGTATCATTAAGGAACTAGATTTTAAACAGCCTGAAAGTATGAGGAGGAATTGCATGGCAGGAGCAATAGTTAGAAATAAGTTGGTCAAGTCCTACAGAGTGGGAAGAGGTATATTTCTAGTGACAGCTAGGAAATATTTGCATGCAAAAAGCAAGTCTTAGCCAGTAGGATTTTAAATTAAAAAAAAAATTTAAAAACAAGACTTAAAATATATGTATGTGAATGTATAAACTTACAGTCATACATCACTTAATGATACTCAGGAAACATACTGAGAAATGCACTGTTAGGTGATTTTGTAGTTTTATGAACATCATAGCATGTACTTCCACAAGCCTAGATGGCACAGGCTACACACCCAGGTTATATGGTATGGCCTATTGCTCTTAGCTACAAACGTGTGCAGCATGTTACTATACTGAATACTGTAGCCAATTGTAACACAATGGTAAATATTTGTGTATCTAAACATAGAAAAGATAATGCATTGTGCTACAACATTACAATGGCTTTGATGTCACTAGATGATAGAAATTTTTCAGCTCCATCATAATCTTATGGAACCACAATCATACATGTGTCCATTATCAACTAAAACATTGTTATGTTGTATATGATTATACATATATATTAATATATAAAATATATCTCTCTCAATATATTTTATATTTATATATGTGTGTGTATATATATATGTGTATGTGTGTGTGTATGGAATACCCTAGGGGTAGAGAAGACTTTCTTCAGCAAGACACAAAATGTGCTGATTGTCAAAAAAATACCACATTGTTAAATTCAACTACATTAAAATCAAGAATTTTAGTCATTGAAATATACCACAAACTGGAGAAGATGCTGTGGCAGTCTCTGCTAGATGCTCTCTCATTCTGGAATTTCTACAGAGCTGGAGCCCATTTTTCCCAGATGTCTTCGCAACCATAGACATGACTAATGTCTTAGTAATGAAATGTGGCCAGAAGTCCTGTGTGAAGTTTCCATCTCACTTGCTTAAAAGACTCTCCCTCTATTTCATATACTGTGACCAGGTCTGACCACACAAAGGAGCAGAGATTTAGGTGATGGGACAATCACAAGATGGTTGGACCCTGGGTCTCTGGCAGTCAGCTGGGCAGAGCTATCACAACCATTCACTCTGTGGCTATTACCTGAGTGTGAGATAAGCTTCTATCTTTTTAAAACTATTTTTGAACACTTTTTTTCCTTTAAATATTATAGACAAGAGCATGTATTTCCACAGAAGAAAGAATTCAATGGACAATAAAAAGATCAAATAATGCTCACTCTTCCTAAAAATCAGGGTAATACAAATTAAGGCCACAATGGAATACTGTTTATACCCACTTAATAAAGGTAAGAATTAAGTGTACGAGGTGTTGGTGAGAATATGACATGATAGAAATTCTTATACATCATAGGTAAGAATAAAACTTAGTATCACGTTTGAAACAAGTAGTTTATCCTATAAAAGCTAGATATGATCACGCTCATCGACCTAGCAATTGACTTCTCTGGATTTACTCTAGAACAGAGTTTTCTCAGCCTCAGCACTGTTGACATTTGGGCCCAATAATTCTTTGCTGTGGGGCTGTGCTGTGTGCTGTAGGAGAGTCAGCAGCATCCCAGGCCTCTATCCACTAGCTGCTGGTAGCCCTCCTTGCCAGTTGTGACAACCAAAAAAAGTCTCCAGACATTGCCAAATGTCCCTGGGGCATGGGGTGAGGTGCAAATTTGCCCCTGGTTGGGAACCACCTCCCTAGAAGAACTCTTGCTTCTGTGCACTAAGAGCCATAACAAGAATGTTTCTTTAAGTTTGTTTGTAATAGTCAAACTGAGAACAAAAAAACTGTCCATTAACAAGAGATGGATAGATTGATTATATGTAATTATGCAATAGAACATGCCACAGTGGTGAAAATAAATTATCTATTGCACTATATATGAAAGAATCTTGAGTGGAAAAAGGTCATGTCACAAAAGATGTTATATAGCACATCGCAATTTTTTCAAAACGCAAACTATCAGAGTATTTTCAAGTACACCTAAGTGATTAGTAAAGACTTTTTCTAAAAAAGCAAACATTTTAAAAATCAAGAATAAACAAGGTTATCAATGTGGATACTTGGGGGAGAGGATAGTAGAGGTAAATAAAGGCAGAATCACTGGTCCTGGTGTCCTTCTGGACTCAGGTCCCCTTGCCAAATGGCACAATACCACTCTGAAGGTCACTTTCAAATATTTATCATACTTTATCCTAATTTAATATAATTATTTCATGTGTCTGCCACCACTGGACCCTGCCTGTGAGCACAGTGACCCCCTGCACGTTATGCAAGTGCTGTCATCCAGCAGGCCTCAGCAAATAATTCTCATGTTGATAATGGCAACATGGCAAATTCAATCAGGATCCTGAAAGTGCTCATCTTGAAACAGACATAAAAGAACCAACTTTTTGTTTTATTAATCTTCCATATAGTTGTTTTATTATTGATTTAATTTGATTCTGTTTTGATTTTCATTATTCCTTTTCTTCTGCTCGGTTTAGGGTTGGTTTGCTCATCCTTTTTCAGTTCTTTGAGATGATTCATTAGATTGTTGATTTGTGATCTTTTTGTTTTTTGGATGTAGGCATTTATGCATATAAATTTTGCTCTCAGGACTGCTTTAACTGTGTCCCACAGATTTTGATAACTTGTGTCTCCATCATTTAGTTCAAAGAATCTTTTGCTCAATCAGGAATGAAAAAGGAGAAATTACAACTGATAACATGTAATTAGAAAATATCATCTATGAATACTATGAAAAACTCTATGTACATAAACTTAAAAATGTGGAGGAAATGGACAAATTCTTAGAAACACAAAGCCTCCCTAGGCTCAGTCAGAAAGAAATATAATTCCTGAACAGACCAATATCAAGTACCGAAATTCAAGCAGCAATAAAAAACCTTCCTAGAGAGAAAAGTCCCAGACCAGATGGTTTCACACCTGAATTTTACCAGACCTACAAAGAAGAACTGTTGCCTATCCTGAAGAAATTATTCCACAACATCGAGAAGGAAGGAATCCTCCACAACACGTTTTATGAAGCCAACATCAGCCTGATACCTAAACCAGGTTGTAACTCCAGTGAGAATGGCTTTTATGAAAAAGTCCTGAAACAATAAATGTTGGCATGGATGAAGAGAGATAGGAACACTCATACACTGTTGGTAGAACTTCAAACTAGTCTAACATCTGTGGAAAGCAATATGGAGCTACCTCAAAGAACTAAAAGTAGAACTATTATTTGATCCAGAAATACCATTACTGGACATCTACCCAAAGGAACAAAAGACATTCTATGAAAAAGACATCTGCACTTGAATGTTTATAGCAGCACAATTCACAATTGAAAAGATGTAGAAACAACCCAAGTGCCCATCAATATATGAGTGGCTTAATAAAATGTAGTATATGTATACCATGGAGTTCTGCTCAGGCACTAAAAACAATGGTGATATAGCACCACTTGTATTATCCTGGATAGAGCTGGAACCCATTCTACTTAGTGAAGTAACCCAAGAATGGAAAAACAAGCACCGCATGTACTCACCATCAAATTGGTATTAACTGATCAACACTTATGTGCACACATGGTAGTAACATTTATCGGGTGTTGGGCGGGTGGGGAGGGAGCAGGGGATGGATCTATTCACACCTAATCGGTGCAGTGCACACCATCTGGGGG
The DNA here is from genome assembly GCA_008750895.1 of Mirza zaza. Classification (NCBI taxonomy): domain Eukaryota; kingdom Metazoa; phylum Chordata; class Mammalia; order Primates; family Cheirogaleidae; genus Mirza; species Mirza zaza. The sequence goes on from VSMD01039515.1 coordinate 40,356, forward strand.
ATGGACACTCTTCTAGCTCTGACTTTGATGGGACAAAGGCAATATATGTAACCTAAAGATTTGTACCCCTGTAATATACTGAAATAAAAAATAAACAAACAAGCATAAATATTTCTAATCACTCAGTACCTCTTGGATCAGAATTTCTGGTTGTGGGCCCAGGTGTTTATTTTATTTGTTTTAAGATACTCAGATAATTCTTAAATATTCTGAAATTTTACAAACTTTGCTGCAGATTTGGGGTTTTACTGAAACTATTTATTCCATTTGTGGTTAGCTAGCTATAGACACAACTGTATCCATGTTAAAAGAATAATGTTGCCCATGACTTCTTTGTAAAAATGGGAAGAAAAAGAATCCTCGAGAATTTCACTGAAGTCTTTCCCGTACCTGCACAGGTTTTTGTTAAAAATATTTCATTGAAAAAAATTCAGTATTTTGGAAGTTTGTTGCTCCCTCCATTAAAGCTTTTTCTATATGAGTTAATTAACTCCATAAACATATTAAAATTACAATGTCCCTTTAATTTTTCCTTCCGTTATTTTTACCCTTTGGGTCAAACAACCAGCCAACCCCTTCAAACAAAGCCCCAACTCTCCTTCCTTTACCTATGACAGTGACTGCCCTTTTGTTGTGGCTGCTGCTGTCCCTACAGCACCTCAACTTTGGCATTTTAGGATACGGGTTGGTGTTATAACAATGTTTCCTGCCCCTATCACCAAGAGGTATCTGATAGTAATTTCTAAACACTAGAGCCTGATGAAGCCTGGAGTTTCTGATGACTGCCCTGCTCTGAGTCCTGCCAAAGTGTAAGACTGTGACTGTAATCACCTATCCTGCACATCCATGCACTGTTTGCAAAGGAGGCTGGGGCAAAGGCAGGACATCTCCACCCATTATGGAAATAATCTAAAAGGCACAGCACCCTACAGTGGCACCTTTCTGTAGTAAAACCACTCTACGGTAACACTTCTCTATGGTGACATACCTCTATAGTGACAACTCTCTGCAGTGACACCCCTCTAGAGTCACAACCCTCTCTAGCAATGGCCCTCTACAAAGAGGCCCCTCTATAGAGACATCCCTCTACAATGACACTTCTCTACAGTGACATCCTTCTGTAGAGACACCATGTATAGAAGGCAGTCCATTATGTCATTCCTTCCTCTTACTCAATCTCTTATTCCTGCTTCTTTGTAATCAGTTCCTATATATGATCCTGATCTCATTTAACTATGTGTCTATGTTCTTTCTGTTCACTGTCACCTTCCATTTTCTGCTTCCTTTCCCTTTGGTTTCTGTTGAAAACACGCAGTCTTCTTTCTTGCCACGACCATTTTAAGCTCTTCCCATTTCTTTTAAAGAGCTCATTGGAAAGCATTTCACTGATTTAAATCCATTCATTCAATAAATGGTTACTAATTAAACTATTTATATTGCCAAACACTGTATGAGGCACTGGGAGAATGAAGATGAATAATACATAACTTCTAGTTTCAAAAAGCTCAAAATCTAGCAGAAATAAAAAAGGAATATAGTAATAATACAATAAAATGGCTTCAGTACTATGATATAGTTAAAATATATAGTTGTATTTTAGCAGTAACGAATACAAGGTTCTAGAGCCAAACAAACTGAAGTTTGAATTTAATAGCTATAGGAGAAACAGTGAAAAAAGATACTATTGAAGTGAAATTGACAGGACTTGGATGATAGTCATGGCAGACAGAATTCGACAGGGCAAGGGAGGATCAGGGATGATGTCTGAGTCACTGGTGTGCTGAGTGTGGGACACAGGAGCAGGGCAAACACATCTGCAGGGATGGACACATTTCAGATCCAACTGTGAAGACTGCCTGGAGGTCTGGAGCTCATACACACACACATACACACAGACACACAGACACACACACACCCTACACACACACACACTAAAGCTTTTGTCTTCCTAGGAAATTTCCTTCATAATAATAAAACCATGTGCTTTTGTAAGGCATATAATAAACCTAACTTCACAAAACTTCACTTAACTATAAAAGAAAATTATATTCTCATGTCAATTTTATATGACCTGTACATTTTCTTTCACCTGCCATTCATACTATTTTTCATACTTTTGTAAAACAAGCTTCTTACCATGAAACTAAATCTCACCTGGACCTGTCCCATCATGACTAATTAGAACTTTCTTCAATTTTCCAAGAGACACAGCTTTGATGGAAAAAATATCAACCTGTGTAATAAAGAAATAAACTCAGTGACCATTTAGATATTTCCTTTCTCTAGAAGAAAAAATAGTATTTCTATTAATACAATATTACTATTAATATTTTACTATATATTGCTACTATACTATTATTATTACTATAAAAGTTACCATTTAATATTTTATATGCAAAGTTCTACACTATGTTTTGTGGGAGACATGCAAACATGTAGTGTATAATTCTTGCTCTCCTGAATAATGAAGTCTAGTAAAAAAATTTTAGAAAATGCCTTTGGGACACATTTTAAACCTACTACTGCTAATGATAATAGTAGCTTATACAGTCTTTACTATGTGCCAAACTCTCCTAAGAGTCTTCCATATATCAACTCCTTTGATCCTCAGAACAACCTATGAGGTAAGTATTACTCACTTTTGCATTTTATACTTGAAGAGACTGAGGCACATAGAGTCACTTGTCCCAAGTCAACACCTGCGGGGTGACAGAGCCAGGTCTCAGACCCAGGGGGGCTGCCACCGCGTGCATCCTTTCCACCATTGTTTTTCTATCTATCAGTATCTATTGTTTTTAAATAAATTATGCACTAAAATATTAATATGTGTGCATATACACATATAAAGTTTTAAAATACACTATAAAATAACACAATGTATACATATTACAAATGCACACTCAATGAGCACATCTATGTCAGTAATAGAGCCTTTGCAGCACCCAAGACCCTGGCAGGCCCATTCTGGTCACCGTCTCCCAAATGATACCCATGCCCCTGGTTTTTAACACTTTTAGTTAATTTTGCCTCACCTGGGATAATATATAAACAGAACCATGCAGTGTGTTCTCTTTCTGCCTCTCTCGTTTCACTCAACATTTGTGAAATTGTCCATGCTGTTTTGTTCAATAGCATGTAATTCATTTTCATTACTGAATATTATTCCAAGCTATTTATCCATTCTACTATTTATGGCCAATCATTGTTCCTAGAATTATGTTGTTCAGAATGTTCTTATCTTTTCACAGTATTTGCATACGTTTCTGTTGAGGAGCATCTGGGTTACAGGGTGTTTATATATTCAGCTTTAGTAGTTAATCTCAGTTTTCTAAAATGCTTATACCAATATACACTCTGTATGCACAGTATATGAAAGTTCAAAGTGCTCCACGGTCTAACCAATACTTGTTTTTGTTATTCTTTTTAAGTTTAACCATGTGATTATGCACGGCAACACTTCATTATAGATTTCATTATATTTTCCTGGGTACTAACAAGATTAGATATGTTTTTCATGTTTATTGGTGATTTGAATACCTTCTTTTGTAAAGTACATATTCAAGTGTCACACTCATGTTTTAAATTGGATTATCTGTCCTTTACTTATTGATCTGTGGGTGTTCTATATACAGTCTGCAAATGAGTCTTTCTCTAGTATATAATTTATCTTCTCCCATGTGCATTTTTACTCTCTTAACAGTGTCGTGAGGAAGAGAAATCTTTAATATTTAAATAGTATAATTTATCTTTTTTCCCTCTATGCTAAGTGCTTTCTCTGTTTTGTCTTTAAAATCTTAGTCTATAATTGTCCAGCCATATTCATAGCAACATTTTCACAACAACCAAAAGCAGGAAGCAACCCAAGTATCCATGGTGAAATGAATGGAGAAGCAAAATGTGATATATACATACCATGGGATATTATTCAGCCTTAAAAAGGAAAGAAATCCCATCACTTGCTACAACATGTATGAACCTTGAGGACATTATGCTAAGTAAAATTAGTCACAAAAAGACAAATACTGGATGATTCTACTTATATGAGTACCTAGAGTAGTCAATTCAGAGACGGAAAGGAAAATGGCAGTTGCCAGGGACTGGGGAAGGGAAAAATGAGAACTTGTTTAATGAGTACAGAGCTTCAGTTTCATATAATGAAAAGAGTCTGGGAGATGAATTGTGGTGATAGTTACACAATAATGTAAACGTACTTAATACCACTGAACCTTACACTTATAAATGGTTAAAATGATACATTTTATGTTATGTGCATTTTATCACAATTAAAAATTTTAAAAAAGCTAGTCTACCCCAAGATCATGAAGATTTACTCATATGGTATCTTCTAGATATTTTTCACATTTACACATAAATTTGAATAAAACTGATTTGAGGATTTTCTGTAAAATAGGGGTTGTGATTTTCATATAAATTTTAGAATTAGGATACCAATTGCTGGGTAAAAAAAATTCCTGCAATTTTGATTGGTATTGCATTAAATTTTGATTGGTATTGCATTAAAACAGCAGATAAATTAGACAGAAGTGAGAACTTTTTAGTATTGAATCTTCTATTTTAGAAACATAGTATATTTCTTTATCAATTTATATCTTTTTTTTAAGAGATGGGGTCTAGCTATGTTGCTCAGCCTGGGCTCAAGCAATCCTCCCTACTCAACCTCCTGAGTGGCTGGGACTATAGGCACACACCACTGTGCCTGGCTAATTTATGTCTTTTTAAATTTTTCCAGTAATATTTTATAATTTTGTATGTAGAGGTCTTGCCTTGGCCACCCCAGTGACTGTTGTGCCACAGACCCACAGATGAAGTAACCATGACGGCAGGGATGGAGGCTATCTGTGCACAGTCCTAGGACATGGCTCTGTCTCCCAAGGCTGCTTCAGCCACTGGTGTCTTGATCCTAGAGGGATCCAGTCCCTGCTGCCAACAGCAGTGACCTCTAGAATGCGTACTTCCATTGGCTCTTCTTTCCTTCTCACTCTCTACATTCCTTCACTGTTGCTTCCTGGGATCACCTCCCCTAAGGACAACCTGCAGGACCTGTTTAGCTCTGCTGTGGGAGGGGATACTAAGGTCCCCACTTTTCAGGTATGGGTTTATGAGAGCCTCTCTTTACTGCTGGGCTGGAATCCCAGCCCCATAAGACCTCCTAAACCTCTGCACAGCATCTCAGACTCCCCACTGCCACTTTCTGATTGGCTTCTTGATTCTATGCTTCCACTTGCAAATGGCAAAAAGCTGCACTGATACCGGGTCCTCCTCTGCATTCCTTTCTCTCCAGGACCTTGAGCCCTCAAGTCCTAACTGCCTGGGTAGCTCTCCAATGCCTTTAAAACCAATTTAAATGATGTCTTATCAAACATTTCTAGTTGTTCTCAGCAGGATGTTCATTTTGTTACAATCTAGTCTGCCCTAGCTGGAAGTAGAATCTTGAATTTTGTTGTTGTTTAATAGAAGAAAGAACTGTGACTGACTTACAGCTGCATTGTTTCTGGTGAAATCTTACCTCTACCCAATCCAGAAGAATAAAATGTGCATCAAGGAATGACCACATCTCCCTGGACTTCCCAGTAGATACCAAATGGCATCTTAGCAACTATCTGCATGTGTGTCTTTTTAAAGAAATTAGAGGAAGGATAATAGATAAGAATTGATGAAGATCTTTCTATTACCTGTCCACGCTGAAACTTGACTTTGTTGTTTTGGGCTTGATGAAGCCTTCTTTTCCCAGTATCTCCTCTGGAGCCGATGAGGTTGATAAATACGTTGGACTCTGTTTCTGCACATGGCTTTGTGCCAGTGTGTATGTGAATCTCATACACCACCACTGAAACGTCAAAAATCTAATATTAAATTTCTCATTTTTATCTATCTCTTTGAATGTAGTTGGAAGCTCTATAAGGAAATCAGAATGTTCTTTAATCCAATTGATATGAGTTTCTCTCTGGTTCTTGGCCTCACTCTTTTTCTTATGTGTACCCTCATTTGAACATGCTCTCAGCTAGTTAATGTTTACCTCATTCATATGGACTCTCAGCTATTCCCAGAACTACTGTTTCAAAATGATTATTGTTAGCAATTATATACTTTCATTAACCATTGCACTTTCACAGTTATTATGAGATGTTGTATTTAAAAAAAAAAACAAAAACAAAAAACCTCTCCTCTCTCTTAATTAGATGAAAATGGCAATTTTCCCGCCTGAAGTTTGGCTGTTCTAATCACAGCTGGTCACTCATGCTGCTACTTCTTGGAGATTATTCTAATAATGGAGATTTTTAATAGCTCTCTTGAGAGAGAAAAAATACAAAGATCCTAGAGAGATGCAAATTTAAATATAATTTTTTTAAAAAATAACCCAGTAAGGTACCAGCAAATTATAATCCACTATATTTGACCTTAGAATTAAGGCAATTTCTGAGACTCTGGTAGAAGTCACTAATTAGAAAAGAGACAGCTCTTGCTGATACTACCAATAAGAATAATATCTTGGACACAATGAGCACTTTTTATTCCAAGATCCTAGAACTCTTTATAAATCATACTCTGTGCAATTGAGCAGTTGCATTTATAGAAATTCACATTAACATTTTCCAAAGAACTCTGACATGAAAATCCAACAAGTAAGAAAACAAGGCAAGTGAGAAACATTGCCTGTTTCTATCATGCCTGACCTTTAAAAAGACAAATGTGGTATATTGGGAAATGGCATGAGCAGAGAAGATAAATCAGTTTCTTTGTGTAGTCTTACATATTCCCAAACACCCTAGAGTGAAGCCCAGCTGAGTTTAAGCAGAAAATTAGAACACTTCTCACGAATTTAGGACAACCAAAGAAATCTCTAAAACTACCTATGAAGAAGAGCTGGTCTTACAACCTGTGGAACTGCCTGAATTGAATTAAGTCAAACCTTCTGCTAGAATCCTTCATGAAAATAAGCACAGTGCTTGTCAGGACAAACATGATTTGATGTCTTTGTAAAGAAACTAGGCTTCTGTTTACTGAGAATTTTTTCTTTATTTCAGATGAAGAGTAAACTTGTTTACAACTTTATTAAAGAGGTACATTTAAAATATTAAAACACATAAAGACAATTAAATGAGTAGTTAAAGGTTTAAGTGGATTAATAAAACATTGTGTATGTATACAGTGGAATACTACTCAATTACAAAAAACAATGGTGATCTAGCACCTCTTGTATTATCCTGGATAAAGCTTGAGCCCATCCTTTGAAGTGAGGTGTCACAAGAATGGAAAAATAAGCACCACATGTACTCGTCATCAAATTGGTACTAACTGATCAACACTAAGGTGCTCACATGGTAGTAATATTCATTGGGTGTCGGTCAGGTGGGGAGCGTAGGGGTGGGTAAACTTACAACTAATGGATGCGGTGCACACTGTATGGGGGAAGGGCACACCTCTAGCCCTGGCTTGGTTGAGGCAAAGTCATTGCTTGTAACCAAAATGTTTGTACTGCCATAAGATCCCACAATAGAAAAATTATTTAGGACACACACTACATATTGACAGCACAAAGGACAACACTCATCCCTTCCTCAACCACTGTATACACCCCATAACAAAATCACGTGGCTTTCTGTTAACCTACACATAGCCTCACAGACTTCTCCACAGTGTTCCCAGAAACTGCTCTTAATTGATTAAATACATATGTATCAAAAAATAAAACAAAACAAAAAAGTACATTCTACCTAAATAATTCAAAGAAAAAGAAGCAAATGCATCAGAAATTTAGAACAAGGTGGCTATCATAGCTGAGCACTGAGTTTTATTTTCAAACCACATAAAAGAGTTTTAAATTGGAAAATAAAGAAAACACAATACCACCTCAAGAAATACACATTTTGCTAGAATCTGTAACTCTGGTTCTCTTTTAATTGTATTAGATAACATAATTTACTAAGTATTTGCTATGGTTCTGTAACAAAATCATGTAAATTCTTTTTTAAAAATGCTAAATGCGTAACAATAAATTCTAACTCCAGACTTTTTCATGATCCTTAAAGCAATATAAAATTTTTCTTTAGCCAACTTAACCCAAATGGAGAATTTAAAGAATGCTTAGTTAACATGTCACTGAGATGCACTCTAAAATATCATGTGGTTTAAACAAGTCTTAGCAAGTGAATATTGCATTGAATCCTTTTTCAGTCCTTCCTCTTGGGCATGAAATGTCAGGTCTCGATGTTGTTGATTTAAAGGCAGGGCCATATACCCTAGCTAACAAATATTCATTCTACTGTAAAAATGTACAAGGCTAACAAATTATCTTCACCCAAAGAGAGGGACATCCCACATACAAAAAGATAACTCCAGGGGGGAGCTTCATGTTAAGTCTAAAATGTAAGTTAGAAGAAAACTTAAAATTAGCTCAAATGCTTGAAAAATGCAAGGATGGGAATCAAGATGTCAGTGTTTTACAGTATGGAGGAGGTCGTTTACCTGAACATATTCAAAGATAGGTATTACTAATCAATCATTCTGACTACAAATAATCATTCTTAAAGTACAATTTTAAGACATGGCTACTAATGTATTTATCACCATCGTTTACCTAAAGGTATTTGAAAGAGTTCATTTGTTGGTTTAGGTTATCCATATGTGTTGGCCATTTCTGCCAAAATTTTTTAATGTTATTTTTACCAGGGCTGATGATAAATTTTTCTTTTTGACAATTAGTCAGTAGCTTCAGTTGCTTATGAAAATGTTATTCACTGTCACAAAGTCTGACAGAAGCACAGAATAAAATGCTTGCCTTCCTATGCCACAATCATCATCCAATTCAATTGATAGCTATAGTATATAGTTTCACCATTTTTTCAGCATGTTTTTTCACTTGTTTGCAATGTCATCATCTTCAACACTCTCATCCTTATACTTACCTATTTATTATCATTTCAACAATTTCACCATCTGCCAAGGAATGCATAACACATTTATCATTGTCAAAGCCCAGCATTTTTTGATGTCTGATTTCTTTAACTTATGTATACTTTGGGCTTATAAACTTGTGACCTACATAATAAGATTTAATATCATCTTATTAGTTGCACAAAAATCTTTTAAATCTTCACCTGCAGGTTTATTTTCAAACATCTTTGTAGGCCAGAATCTTTGCTAAGTGTTTGTTAATGATGACTTATCAGCATCAACTCCACGCATTAACATCTCCATAAATAGTATCATTAATCCCTGGATTCTTCAGTCTCTCTGCTTACTGCAGTAAGTACAGAACTAAAAATACACACACACACTTGCTCTTCATAAGGACATATAATTCCTTAGTCACAAGGATTTATTAAAAATGTCACATGGCTGGCAGGAAGAGGCTGAAACAAATCCCCTAAAAGGACTCTTCACTAGAAGTTAACTAGAGGGATGTGCAAAGCATTTGTCCAGGGACAACAACTTGAAATTTTTCTTCCATTCAAGTTTGATTGCAATGAATGAATTTAGTTGCTTAGTCTCCTGGTTGGTTATTGAACCTGTAACAACAACAACAACAACAAAACAGAAAACACAACACACTTTTCTTGTTTACATAATAATGCACTGGTGAATTGCCTCCTCCTTGCAGAATCCCAGATGTTGGCATTTCCCAGTCTCTGCTTCCCTGATGGGCATCCTTGGCACACCCAAGAATAGTAAAACAGGCTTAGAGTCTTTGGTCTGAGAGCTCATCAGTCATTACAAAGTTTCTCTAAAATATCCTGGGAAAGAACTTTGCTTCATCAATAACATCTCTTTTTATCTCTTTTGGAACATTCATTTTAAGTCTTCAAATTTTTAGTTTCTTTGCTATAATACAACCTGCATCCATGATCCAGTTTCTGGATTTTTCTTTTGAAACAATTGTACTATGCAGAGATTGTATTATCTTGGCTGTGAGTTCATATTTCCCTAATAGTATAAGAGGTCTGGCAATGTTTATGGGTTAACAGTCCTAACCAGACACCGTATGTGTCTCCGGCAGCTATATCAACACCAGGTGGGGCAGAAGGACGAACCTGAGGCAGGACACACCAAGAACTAGAGACCCACAGTTCATCTCCCCTTACCACTCCTACAAGCACTCCTTTTGGATCATGGCCCCAGGTGCCAGGAGGAAGTGGATAGGAGGAGGTGCTCCTTAGAATCCAAGGTGCCCATGAGCCTCCATACTCAGGGAGAAGGTACAAAAGCAGGTGGAAATGGCCTGAGGATGGTCAGTTCTACCTGCTTCCTTAGCTCCTCACTCACTCCTCACCTGTGCTACCCTGAATTTAATGCTAAGGATGTCTGCACCAGATGTCTAAGGCTTCAAATATGTGGGACAGGAAGAAATGAGGACAAAACTACAACAGGAGGGAGAAGGCAAGAGAGATGAGGGAGAAGGCAAGAAAGATGAGGGAGGGGAAGGAGAGAGAGCAATCACATGTACTTCTGTGCTGTGGGAGAAACTGTTAAAATAAAGAGCAAATTAAATCAAAATTGTTTTCGTATTTTACAGTAGTGGCCAAAGACACAGAAGTAGTGGAAACGAGAGTAGATGAGTAGAGAGGAAAAGCAGCAGCTGTTAGATTCATTCTACAACTCTTTCCCGAGAGCCCAGCACTGTGCCAGCAGGTGGTGGAGCCCTGAACAGTGTGGGCAACACTCTGTCCCCAGGGAGTGGACCTCACTCACCCCAGGGCAGAGCCGGAAACGGGGGCAGTGGTAGCATGAAAGTGTGAAGGGCCATTACAGCCTAATGAATGGTAACAGTTTGGATAGGGCCACAGGCCTGTGGGAGCCATCAGGAATCAGAGGAGAGTACAGGGGCTCCAGCATCTGGGAGGAGACCAAGTACAGCTCTCAGGTGAGAAACTGCTGAGCCGTTCCCAGGGCCTCACTGCCCTCCTACCCCACCCCCCAGAGCAGTGCAGGGATTACCCGATGTAAGAACAAGGCAACCAGAGTAAAGCCCTGCTTTCTACCATTCAGAACTAGAACTTGATCTGTCAAAAGATCATTATTATCCATCATAATGCTGGCAAACATACCAGGATACTATTATGAGATTGTAACTGAGATTGGCTGCATTTTTCCTTTTTGCTCTGAGGGCCCTGGGGCCTCTGGGGAGTGACTCTTACTGCTTGGGGGAAGGCAGTTCTGGGTAAGGCTTAGAATTAAAAGTTCATTGATTTCTGGAACACAGTGAATGAATTTTTGGAGAAATATCACTTGTGAAAAACATGACTTTTAATTGTAAGACATATTGAAAAAGTCTTTTTTTTTTAAAAAGGGCATTTGAAAAAGAAGTTCCTTTTCTTTTCTTTCCATCTCCCTGCCTCCTTCCTTCTCTCTGTGCGTCTGATGTAGGCCCGAATGACATACCAGCAAGGGCTGAGGGCTGAGTCTTGGGGGCCGCCCGAGGCCACATCCTACTGTCCCAAGCAGCCAGAAGGGGTGTGGGGGAGGCGGCAGAGCTCCCTCCTCAACTCTCACCTCCTGTTGCCAAGAGAAGTATGGAAATGGCTGAGATCAGGGTGGTAGCCCCAAAGGGACAAATTTTGTGTTTTGACAAGGTTAGCGCAGAGTCTGTGGGCCTGGGAATCAAAGCCATCCATGTGTGACATGTGTTTCCCCAGTAGATGTTACAAGGCGGGAGGTGACCCCCAAAGGCAAATGGAATGAGATAGCTCAGGGGAGGCCAAAGAGAACAGCAGGGCTCCCTCTCCACTTATGAAGACGGTATACAGGAACGGAAGATATCCCCATGGAGAAGGACAGGGGGCAGAATGAGAAGAATCCTGAATTCATCTGTTTTAGACCAAAAGAAACCAAGCTTTATACTGGAAGTGACTGAGCTTAGATTCTGAGTAAAAATGATTAGGATTTCTACCAACAGTGGAAATAACAGCTTAGATTATTTTGAAGTCCAGTCCATCTGAAGTGTAATTTACGTGGAACAAAATTCACTCTTTTAGGGTATACAGTTTGATGAGTTTTACCAAATGTTTACAGTCTTGGAACTATCACCACAATCAAGATAGAGAATATTTCCATCACCCCAACAAGTTTCCTACGGAGGGATGTTTATTTTAATCAGTATGGAGAATGAAAAAAGTTGCATTTCTGTACCCTTCAAAGTTACCATTGTGAAGATTTAAGTCTACTACATGACAGTAAAAACAATGTAGATAGTAATAACCGGGATAGTATCTAGGAAAATTATCACATGCATAAGGCTTGTCTGTTTTTTAAATGAATGTATGAAGGAATTAAAGCCAATTAACTATTTATAAAATATATTATATATAGAATAATTCTGTGATTTTAATGTAGATTCCATTTGAAGGATTACCTCCTAAGATCCACTCAGGTCAAGAAGATTTTCCTTCCTTGGTGGCCCATTTCTGATCACCCAAGGTAGAACAAAGGCTGCTGACGTGTGGTGGTGAGAACAGCCTTCACGATGCTAGCTGGAATGGAGTGGTTCAAATATTTAGAAATCAGAAGTTTATCTGTAGAACTGAATTGAGTCCTTCCTCTTCAGACTTCTATGCGTGTGTAGTCGTGCACAGAGGATTAGGAGTATATGTTTCAGGACAAAAGGGCCACTGCTAACCCAGTCCAAGACGTCAAGATTGAACATGAGTAAAGAGGTACTGAGGACCAAATACTGTTGGCCCCAGAGGTCAGCGTGCACAGGAGGAGGCTGCTGCCTTCCCACAGTCTGTGTTTGCCAGATTAGGACTTGCTAATACATTAGTGTAACCAGGAAATTTTCCTCCTAGATTTAGACAGCCATTGCCAGAGAAATGCCTTTATTCTGGAAGCAATCGCCTTAATTTAGGGTGATCTTGAATAAAGCGTAGAAGAATATGTGGCGATTCTGTTACTAAGGTCACCTGGAATTATCCGTGATCCATTAAGCAATGGCTGTGTTCACAGGACTGCCCATAGCTCAGGCTGCACCCTGTCACGAAGGGTACTCCTGCAGGGCCTGCTCATCTGCTCTCCTGATCTTAAGTCCCACATTCCCTAAGGGCAGGGCTCACATCTTTCTCAGGTTGGAACCCTTAGCTCCTAGCACTGTAGTATCTACTGAATAAACGAATGCTTGTCCATCCATCCAGCAATACGTGCTGTGCACTGCTCTCTGTCCGCTGGCCGCTCCAGGAACTCCTCAAGTCTGAACCAGTGCTGTAGCTGCTCTTTGCCCAGAACGGTGCCTTTAACCAGGCCTGCCTTTCCAGGCACTGTGCAACCTAGCCCCAAAGGGGCTTCTCTGCAGTGGCTGCTGGAACTTGTCTCTTCGTTCCTAACGCTGCTTGTGTTCACCATTCCACTTCAGGGTCCACCCAGCTTCTGGTCCCTTGGCTCTGTCTCCTAGTCTGTGTCCACATTTGCCAGTGAAATGGACAATACAGTTTAGCTTCCCAGGCTCTGAGCCTCTCACAGGAGCGCCATCCACCAGTGCACGGAGTGACTGAAGAAGGGACCTGGCATCGTTAGTCCTTCACGCCAGACACTGTGCGACAAGCTCCTCCTGACGGCGCCCATTTAAATGCCTCCTCGTGTTTGTTACACAGTATGACCCAGGGGTGTCCTCCTTTTCCTTCAGTCCAAACTGTCCGAGATTTCTCAATCTTCTCTGAAAAAATCCTCCATTTATCAAATAAAAGTATCGTTCTTCCAGCTATATCCATAATGTTGTAGACTTCTATTCTTCTGACAAGGTACATAGTTCAGATGTCACTGGGAAACTACCTGCTGGACTTAAGCTGGAGAGACTTGCCCTACACACACACACACACACACACACACACACGCACGCACGCACGCACGCACGCACACACACGCACGCACACACACAGGACTCCATGCCCTGAGTTAGGGGTGAAGACCATTCCATCCAGTGAAACTCATGGGACCTTAAATCTTAAGTAGGGCTCTAACTGGGACATTCCCCACTCAGGCCCTTTCGAATGCTATGTTTAGCTCTCCAATTTAGAGAAGGGGGATGGAAGGAAGGCTCTCTGGGCCAGCAGCCTCTCGCCTTTCTCTGGCAGACAAGTCATCCCTTTCTGTCAGACTGGGAAACAAGCTCTGGATGCAATTCAGGGTCCATCTACCTTGGGTGGCATAACCAGATAATCACAAAGTTTGAGCAGAGGCTAGAAGGCCATGAACTCTTCATTTATGCTCTATCCTTGTCACAGTGCATCCAGTATTTTCAGTGGACATAGATATTGTTTTCTGGACATGTTCCTAATCAGAAAAAAAAATGGAATTGTTTGTGTTTGGGGGACTTCCATAGTCCCTGAGCTTTAGTCGTGAAGCTCAAACGGGCGTAGGTATTAAATAATACGGAATGCCTTTGCCTCGCAGACGCCTTGCGTGAGCTGGCCCCTCCGTGCACCGGGCCTACCAGTGGGACTCGAGCACGGATGGACGCAGACACCTGGGACCTCTGGCTGAACTTTCCAAACATAAAGACCTGGGCTGAATATTCCCTTTGATATAATTAATGGACTGTTTTAGTGCTTTCTCTCAGGTCACCAAGAATTAAGCTTTCTCAGCACTCATTGTGGTGCGATCATGACGATACAAATGGCCCAAAGACATCAGCTCTCAGAAGCAGATGGTAAATGAGATTCAGTGTCACACATGTGCAGATAGTTCAGTTCCAGGCTGTGCTGAAGGTTTGTGATCCAAGACCGTGTACAGTGGTGGTTTGGGCTGAATCCTCATGTGCCTCTTGGTTGAAAATATGTATCTTATTGCTGAAAAGAAGTACCTGTCAGCTGTAGAGAGAAAAGGAGTCCTGGCCACAGTGGAGAAGGGAGTGGGATTTCCTGCAGTTTCACGGAAAGTTGCCAGGAAGGCATCACAGGAAAGGCCCCTCGGAACAAACGAAGACGCTATGGACCAAAGGTGAAGGAGCCATGCAGAGGCCTGGGGCGGGGGCTACAACTGCAGACAGGGGAGAACCGGCAGGGCCTGGAGGCCGTGGGGACAGCACACCTGGGCCACCAGGGAGCACTGAGGGTGAAGTGGGGGAGGGGGGAGGGTGAAGTGGGGGAGTGGGGAGGACACAAGTAGGGCCTTGTAGGACATTGCTATGACTTTGGCTTTTATACTTAGTAAGTTAGGAAATCTTTCTAGGGTCTTAAGCATAGGAATGACATAATCTGATTGGCATTTTAAGATGGTCACTCTGGCTGCAGGGTTGAGAATAGCCTGTACTAATCCCACAGCACTCTGTGATACCAATGTTCTCATGATAGCAGCTAAATTCTATAAAGAAAGGAGGGCAAGGGAATTAACTTAGTGTGAACCAAGTGCCTTCTGTGTGACAAATACCTTATCCACATGCTCTCACATGCTTCTGATGGAAACCCATGGGATGCTCACGGCTCTGGTTTGCCTGGAATGGTTCCCATTGACACTTGCTGTTCTGGTACAATTATTCCCAGAGCCCTTCTTCTCTCTCAAAAAATTCCTGGTTTTGGTGGTGAATTATACAGTGATAATTCTGATAATAGATATTATATGCCCCATTTCATAAACAAAGCAACTGTGACTCAGAAAACCTATATCACTTGCCCAATTCACAAAGCCAGTGATGGAGATCTGGATCTGAAACCAGTCTCTGCTTATCTGAGCTGCAGTCCTCTCATAGATGAAAGGGCCTTTCTCCCTCCAAAGCCCACATTTTCCCCTGGAACATGGACAGGTATTGTGATAAAAGCTAAAGCATTAAAAAAGCTTGTTTTTTTTTTTCAACTTAGCTTAGTTGTTATCATCTAAAACTTGCCATAAAACTTGTATCAGCATACATTTCAGAAGAAACAAAATCAAAAATCAGCAAGCTTATTTTCTCACTACTTAAAGTTTGATAAATGCAATATTTTGAAGTAGACACCTTTCAGTTATGATGGTACTTTTTCATGCATTCTCAGATAGTTATTTCTGGATTTAAAGTAAACCGCTAAGCAAACCTCCTGCCCACTTGCCAAAGTCTGGCATCAAACATTTATTCAGCCATACATGTGGCCTCAAGCTCACCTCCCGTCATCACCCATCTCTCCTGCAGAGACGCTGAACTTGTGAGGAGGCTGCTGGGAGCTGAGTCGGCATTCTCACCAGCCCTGGGCGTCCCTGCCAGGCCATTAACTAAAGACTCTCACGGACAACAAACCAAGGGCGCTCAGCCTCTCCCTGCCAACATGGCAGTCAGTGATTGATCAGAGGAAGGTGTAGAACAAGCTCAACTTAGCAGTGCTGGCCTCTGGGAGATCACTTTGATCCCACCAGCAATCTAGCCCAGCCCCCAAACAACGATGACTTATAAACTAATAGTCTCAAAAACTCTTTTCTTTTGAAGACATTCCAGTAATCTTTTGAAAGGAAGAGGCAAAGTCACAAAATTAATTAGCTCAAAATGTAAGTGCCAACAGCATGGACAATCACTCTTTTTGTGATACTAAATTAAAAATCATACAACCCTCAAGTGTGTCCTTAGGACTCTATCTAGCCTGGCCACTCCAAGATAAGTATTAATAGCTTAATTATATAATAAAAACTTTCTCTTCATCACTTCTTGTGTTCTTTTCTGGGTTGGCTTCAGAATGTTTTGACAGATGGACAGATGATCCCAAAATATTTAAGGTCAATACTGCCTTACTCTTCTCAAACCCAAACCAAAGAAGCATCAATTCATTGGTTTTAATCTGCTATGGGATTAGTAAATATATGTCATAGGAATAGTAAATGAACCTCTGGATGGCACCAAGAATGATTTTCCAAAATGTGATACTCAACATGCTCCAACTACTTCTTGCTCACCAGTGAGTTTTGGTCTCTAGTTAATTCCTGAACACTGGAGTGTCATTTCCCCCTAAGTGAGAAAATATTCAATCTGGGGGAAAAGGGCAGCTGTACTGACTTATCAGAGCCTGAGAAAAATGAGAAAACTGGACCACATTAGCTCTGTGTATCATTATTACATTATATTATTTTGTTGGAGAAAATGCCTTAAGAAATGGTTGATGTGCTTCCGCAAAGAAATTACCCCTTTAAATGGGAAATGCTAATGGCTAAAGTTTCATTAGTTAGGTGGAGAAAGAATGAACAGAAAGATCCAGGGGAGACATGCCAAGCCTTTAATGCTGCTCAAGTTAAATGAACCCAAAATCAATAGTTCATTTAAGATGCAGTGCAGTTTCTTTTGTATCAGACTTTTTAAAAAACTCACACAACTACCTTCCACATTTTTTGCACATAACAACTTGTGCATACATCACATAAGAGGCAATTGAAAGAAATACAAAATAGTTGTCTAATAGAGTTTAAATAAAGTTCATTTAAAAATAATGCAGCCTTTAAAAATGCTATAAATTGAGAAACAGCTATTAATGATGTAGTAGGCCAATAAGATTTCTTCTGTTTCTTATTGGTACCATGGATTTCAAAACTCTTCTAAACATCATTTTTTAAAACTACAATTGCTCCGTGACAGAGTAGCAGCTGTGTGAACAGGTCAGACAGATCCTAGGCTATGCAGGGTGGAACCAGGCTTCTAAGTCTCTTAGGACCCTTTCATTTTCTCCACTTTGGCATCTTCTGGACATCCCTGGACACCACTGCCACCCTCACGTGACCGCAGGACAACTAGGAAGGGCCATGAGGATCTGGAGCTTTATGGCCCGTGGGCCAAATCTGCGGGCCACCTGTTTTTGTACAGTCCGGGAGTTAGAATGCTTTTATTTTTCTTAATAATTTAAAAAAAATCAAAAGCATAATACTATTTCTTGACAAATAAAAGTCATTTGAGATTCTAATTTCAGTGTCCACAAATCAAGTTTTATTGGCACACAGCCATGCCCTTTGCCCCTTGACAGTGGCAGAGTTGAGAGTTTTGACAGAGGCTCTACAGCCCACAAAGCATAAGATATCCACTGTTTGGCCCTTTACAGGAAAGGATGCCAGCTCTTTTTCTAAATCATCTCAATTATCTTAATTATTTTAATTCTTAACACATATCAGAAAAAAATAAAATTATATACCTGGTAAAGGTGCTTTCTTAGTTCTCACAATGGGTATTTCTTTCCATAAATCTCCATCGTTTTCATTCTCAGCTATCCAGGAATCAACAGTTAAACAAAACAGCTCATGTGTGGCTATATTTTCAAGTCTAACTTCTTCCAGATACCACCCAGGATCCTTTCCGCTATTGTCATGTCCAATGCGTATTTTATAGATTTCACCAATATCCTTAAGATTAATCTGCAACAAAAAGGAGAAAATAAAAATAAAAACTCCCTACACCTCCAGTTTGATTTTTCAAATTCCAAATTCATATTCAATTTTGAACTCAGTATCTACTTTTTTATCACTAACACTCCTTACCAATTTCCCTTAAAGCTAGTTACTAGTATCACCATGAAATGCTGTTCTAAATAGTGAAGCATGTATCCACTGGGGGCAAACCAACAGATTAAATCCAGCTAGTTTATCTTACATTTTTTAAGCAACTCATCATTACTATCTTACAAAATAAATATTGTATTGCTATTAGTAATATACAGTACTGATTCAGTGATTAGACTTGAAGAAAAAGATAATCTAATCATCTGGTGTTTAAAACAGAGTAAAAAGAGAGGCAAAGAATGTAGGAACCAAAATTCTGACTGCCATATATACTATAATCAGAAACAACTTAACCTGCCTTCTGGTATTCTGTCTCCCCCCCACACTACCACAACCTGCAACAGCTTTTCTCCCCTTTGGTGTTGTCATAAACATTCACATCACCACAGGAAGTTACTCCAGAGTTTACACAGGCCTGCCACCTTTCCTACTAAAATGTTTTTCTTGGTAATATAATCTTAGGTTGCTGTATTGCTGATAATTTTTCTGAATAAATTCTGTCTTGTAGCTAAAATGCTCTTTGGTATGGGTGCATAGAGACAGAATTCAACAAAGTCGAGCTAAATAGTTGGGCCCCTCCTACTATTTATGGAACAATGTGGTTATAGGAATTCTCACCACATAGAAAATCTTAATATTGGTGCTTAGTACAAGTAAGTACAGAACTCCTGAAACCAAAGTTCCAGACAGTAGGCAATATGATAGAAAGCAGAAGCTACATTCCAACCTGCATCTGGAGGCAAAATAACACTGTCACTGCAACCCCAGGTTTCGAATTCAGACAGACCAGAATTTGAAAGTTCTTCTGCTCTTGCTGGCTGTGTAAACTGCAGCAACTTTCTCAACCTTTCTAAGCCTTAGTGTCCCCATCTGAGTGGTATAATATACCAATTTTATGAAGTACTATAGTGCTCAGTAAGTATTAGCAGCTATTGTTTTACAACAGAACTTTGTGCTAACAACAACAACAACAACAAATGTGTCTAAATATATCTAATCTAAAGACAGAACAGAAGATGGGTCCAGCACTCACAGAAGGAAATTAAAACTAGTGTTTGGGCATCATAAGTGAAATTGAAATTGATAAACCCTATGTCTAACTCTGCTGGTAAAAATACTTATTAATACAACTGAATGGTGTCATGATACAGAAACTAAATTATTCATACACTATGCATGCCTGGGTTAGCCAATTAGAACAAGAATTGAAATGACTGTACCATAGCCTGGCTAGTGCTATATTACTCCCAAATTACTTCTAACATATTAGCCAAACTGGTTTGGAACTATTAGTTCTGGTTTAATGCAATCAACCTGATTACTTCAGCTTCAATCAAATTAAGAATGTAATATGCCAAGAAATTATTCTTGCACATAACTGTTTTTAGTTTTCTGCTTTAGCTTCCTACATTTGAAAATACAAAAAAAAAAAAACAAAAAAACTGTGATTCCAAAATGTAGGATGGCTTTCATCAAAAAGATGGACCACGTCACAGCTCAATTATTCTTCACAAAGAGAACTACGCGTAAAGTCACGTACAGTCACAGGTTAAAATAAAATTGTCATCAATCTGAGGACCAAAGGGGGCATATGGGTTGAGAGACACAGAATCAGAGACAAGCAGAAGAAAGGTTGAAATATAGTCCATTCCCTTTGCTTTAATGTCACATACTGAAATTAGAAATAGTGCCAATAAATCCCTACTATATTACCAGAACATAAAGAAAAAAAAAAAATGTTATCTGAGAATGTCTGATTTGGGTACTTAAAATTATTAACAAAAAAAAGGTTAAGTCTACACTGAATTTAAGAAAGAAAATAAAGCACTTTGAATATCCATCACATTTTTGGATAATTCTGCTTATTATAAATACTACTCCAAGAACACTTAAGTGTGTAGCAAGTAGATTAAACCATTTAAATATTTATCAAGTTCTTACAAACACTGCTGTAAGCAAGCATATAAACAGATCTTACAATTCATGTGTGAGGACAGAGATGTAAACTAACTTGATCTGTTCAAGGAAAGAAATAAGCAAAGCAGAGGTATTATATAAGAAAAACATGGTGAGATGATTCAGTACAAGTAGCAGAGGTAACAAGGGACTTGGACTCAGCAATGACCAGTAGGTCCATGAGATTTTATCATGATGCTCATACTCAAAATGACATACAATTTAAAATTTATGGATTGTTTATTTCTGGAATTTTCCATTTAATAGTTTTAGACCACCTAGGATAACTGAAACCATGGAAAATGAAACTGCTGGTAAGGGGGGACTATCGCATACCAATTAGCAAAATTGGGCAAATACACACGTATTAGGTACTCAGTAAATGGTGGTGATCATAGTAATTACTGTTGTCATTACTAAAGGGAATCAGAAGGAAGAAGGGATGAATACGACGGGGAGAAAGAAACCAAAGACCACCTACTTTAATTCTAAGGGCATCATGCTTTTCCCCACCTTTGACCCTGCAGCATGGAGCTGGGGGTTCTCATGGGAGGAGGAGAGACACGAAGGAGACCAGCCCTCTCCACCAGTGGTGTTCCCCTGCACCTGCAGTGCAGTGAGGGACACTGGGCTAGTGTCTTTCCAGCATGGGTTTCCTAATGACCAGGTAGGCCTATCTGGGTCAGACAGTCAGTTCTGGGAAACAGGGCATGTGAGGAAAAGCATAGAGTTTGTTGTTGGAAAATCTGGCTAGAGGTCTTAGTCCTCTCACCTCATTTCATATCTCTGAGCCTCAAGTCCCTGTTGGCAAAAAGAAGGCTTTTTTTGTAAGGACCAAATTAGATACTTTTGTGAAAATACCTTGCAATCCACAGACTGGCATCTCTTACAGTTCTCAGCACAGAGAGCAGGTTAGAGGGGTGTGGAGAGGCCTCTACAGAACAGTCAGAAGGACTCATACGTGTTACCAGTGTTCAGACCACCGTGATCCTTCTTCTGGAGTCCATTTGATTAAAATAGTTGGAAAATCAGACAGTAATTTGAGGGCCACTCAAGAAAGAATCTGAAGATTGTTGCAAGAAAGGACATTTTCATTTGATAATGAAAATGGAATTATTAATGCAAAAAATATCAGAAAAGATTCTCAAAGTTGAAAAATGAACTTCAGTAAGATATATTCCCTTTTCAAATTCAACAGTGCAATGTATATTCCACATTTGCAAAAATGGGGGTTTTTTGACATGAAAATTCCATAGCACAACAAAGGACAGTCAGATACAAAAGTACAAAGGAATAACCTGCATTTCCAAAGCAAACAACATAATCTGTGAATATTCATACAAATGGTTTATGGAAAAAGTATTCCCTCTTCAGGCATCTATTAATACTTTCAGACGTATCTCTTTTTAACCCAAACATTTTTGCACATGTAATGACGGCCCAGTTGGATTTTTCTTACTAGAATACACTAAATCTTTTCATGAGAAACTTTAGTATTTTTAGGTAAGTTATTTTTAAAACTTAAATTCAATTCCAGCGGCAAATTTAATGTCGCACAAAATCTGTATTCTCTGTTTTAAAAGTTTTCATATTTGGAAAAACACATCGGAGCACAAATTAGCTTTGTGATCACTGAAAGCCCATCTGGGGCATTTTATCTTTACTCTGTGTTTCAATTCATATAGGGTAGCTCATTTTACATATTCAGTGGGCTTCAAGGAACTACTGTAGCTTTTAGCTCAGGGCAGTAATATGAAAGTATAGATTAAACTTGACCTCTAGTAAGTTAGAAACACTTAAAATTGTTAGCATAAATTTTAGGAAGAAGTGACATCACACACACACACACACACAAAAAACAAAAACAAGGTAAAAAACCCGACAACAAACCTCCCAAAGCATACACAATTTGTTACATTATACATAAAAATATGATACACTTCTCCTATACATGGCCTCGGTAAAACTTCATATACTTCTTAGTATATGAAAGAACTGGAAAAGAAAACTTTCCTGTGAGTAAGTGATACTTACATGTTTTAAAAGGTGCAGGGGCTTTATGGCCTAGAATATTCAGGCTTCCTTGTGAAATTAACCCAGCATCCTTGATTTAAAGAATGTTATATTCTTTAATCTTGGTGCTATTCACAAAGTTAGGTTCAAAAGCTCTTTCCTCATCACTCTTTCAAAAACCTAGTGATCTCAGATTTTAGTATGATTATTCCAGCTCAGAATAACTAGACTCTATTTAGAACTCAGGAAAATCAGCAAGAAAAAATGAAACAACCCTATCAAAAAGTGGGCAAAGGACATGAACAGAAATTTTTCAAAAGAAAACAGAATAATGGCCAACAAACATATGAAAAAATGCTCAACATCTCTAATCATCAGGGAAATGCAAATCAAAACTGCAATGAGATATCACTTATCTTCAGTAAGAATGGTCTTTATCAAAAAGTCCCCAAACAATAAATGCTGGTGTGGATGTGGAGTGAGAGGAACACTCCTACACTGCTGGTGAGACTGCAAACTAGTTCAACCTCTGTGGAAAGCAATATGGAGATACCTTAAAGCGATACAAGTAGATCTACCATTTGATCCAGCAATTCCACTACTGGGCATCTACCCAAAAGATCAAATGACACTCTACAAAAAGACACCTGCACTCGAATGTTTATAGCAGCACAATTCACAATTGCAAAGTTGTGGAAACAAACCAAATGCCCATCAATACGTGAGTGGATTAATAAAATGTGGTATATGTATACCATGGAGTACTACTCAGCTTTAAGAAACAATGGTGATATAGCGCCTCTTGCATTTTCCTGGATAGAGCTGGAACTCATTCTACTAAGTGAAGTATCTCAAGAATGGAAAAACAAGCACCACATGTACTCACCAGCAAATTGGTATTAACGGATCAACACCTAAGTGGACATATATGAGTAACATTTATCAGGTGTCGGGCAGTTGGGGGGGGGAGGAGGGGATGGGTATATACAAACACAATGAGTGCGATGTGCGTTTGGGGGATGGACATGCTTGAAGCTCTGAATCAAGGGGGGAGGGGAGGCATGGACAATATACGTAACCTTAACATTTGTACCCCTATAATATGCTGAAATAAAATAAAAAAAGAATACATCTTCTGCTAGTCCCCAGTCCCTGACTCTGACCTTACCTTGCAGAGGGAACAGCTTCTCATGAGCCTGATTATCCAGAGTTATGATACCTTTGAAGATTTGGGAGCTACTAGCTACTAGCTCAAAAACTAATGCTGGGCACCTTAAATACCTTGGTCCTGCTTTCTTGAGAAAACTTAAACCTACATCTTTGGTCCTTTCTTCATCTTTGGCATAGGTGCTGGCTATGCTGTATCGTGGCTGGTCCCCACTGGACTCCTAACTCCTTGAGGACCTGAGCTCTGTCTTTCTTTTCACTATCCTGAGTATTTACACAGCATTTAGCAGGTAATAGATTGTTATAAACATTTGTTAAATAAACAATAGAACTATTGGGTTGGTTTTATTTTTCATTTTCAAGTGCTTTCTTAATTTTCTTCAAAATTTTACTAGACACACAAATCTGATAATAATTCGCAAAATTTTGATGATTTGTTATGACATTCTCCTTGTGGGTATCTGAAACCCAATAATCAGGGAAAACTTATTAACACTTTGACATTTTTGTTTCTTTTTTTTCCTTAAAGGTAACAATTTGTAGTCCAGTTAATGCTGTCTAAATGACTGAAATTAATGGCTTTTACTTCATTATGCAGTCTATATTTTCAACAATGAATTAATTGTGTTGGGAAATAAATTCTGATATCTTTATGAAAATGTTATATGATTAAGGTTAAAGCCAATGATCCCTGTTATGGATCTTTGGTTTTTTTCAACGTAGGAGTATTTCTTCCGGATTTTCACATAAATCTTGATATATCTTAGTCAAATATAAACAGATTGTGATCAATTCTTTATTAAAGTTCCAGTTTCATTATGGAAAAGTAACTTATATTAACTTAACTGTCTATCAATAATAATAATAATAAACTCTGGATAAAATGTAACTAACTGCTTGAGGACACTGTAAAATAAGCTAAGAAGACAGGAAAGTAGAGGATTTGTCCTTAAATAAGGCGGAGGGGGAAGAGCTTACCCTTGAAAAATGGCAACATAAATATTTGTATGGCTTTTCCCCTGTGGGAATTCCTGAGTCTATAAACCACAAGGAGACTAGAACTCCAGCAGAAAGCCACAGTCTAATCTGCTGAGGAGTGGGAAGATTGAATTTGGAACTACTAGGGCAGTTTCCCAAATCAAGATGGGAAATCTTTGAAAGGAGGGAACAAGAGTGAATGAACCTTCAAATCTGCATGTAAATATCAGTTAAATCCTAGACCAATTACTGCACTATTCATATGCAACAACAACTGCAAGGAGCTCAGAGAAAAAACAAGTCAGAAAGCTGAAAGAACTGAGTGGCAATTTCAGCTGCTATTTACCATAGGTGACTTTAGAGAGAGATATTAGAGTTTGAGTTCCACCAAGTTATAAAACCATGGTAAATTCCCAGGGCTTTCCATCAAATCCCCAGAAGTGTCATGCATTAGAAATGAAGACTACATCTTTTTACTAGAAAGAGTCTCTCAAGACTGAAGATAAAACTGAAATATCCCTGTCCTACAAAAGCATAAAGACAAATCTACATAAGCTCACAGTGGTCCACGAGAACTTAGAGAACTCAACATTCTTCAGAAGAATATAACAGAATCCAGATATTCTGCACTGTTACCCACAAAATCTAGTATACAATTAAAAATTACTAGACATATGCAGAAACTGGAAAATGTCTACAGAAAACTTAGTTAATAAAAATAGACTCACAATCAACAAGGATGTCTGTATTAGGAGACAAAAACCTTAAAATAGTTATAGTAAATATGCCATAGTATCTACAGGAAAATATAATGACTAGAGAGATCAGCATTTTCAAGACATATCTAGAAATTATAAAAAGAAACAAGGGGAAATCCTAGACCTAAAATTTACAATAAGTGAAATAAAAATTAATTGGATGGGATTAACAACAGATTACATACAAAAAAGAAAGGATCAGTAAACTTGAAAACAGATTAAGAGAAAGTATCCATATTGAAGTATACAATAAATAAATTGGTAAAACAATTTTACAGAGCCTCAGTGACCTGTGAGATGGTAACAATTAAAGCAATATATATGTAATTAGAGTCCTGAAAGGAAGAGATTGAATGGAGCAGGAAAAATACTTAAATATGTATTAAAATTTTCCAACTTTGATCAAAAACAGTAATACACAGAGCTAGGAATCAGAGTAAATTTCAAACAAAATATATTTAAAGGAAACCAAATGTAGACAGATTATAGTAACTGATTAAAAGAACAGAAAAATTCCCAAAAGCAGCCAAAGAAAAACACATATTATATTTAGAGAACTGGAAATAGGAGTAATGGCTATCTTCTCAAGGCCAGAATACAATGAAACATCTTTCACAGTATAAGAAAAATTTAAAATTCTCAACCTAAAATTTTATATCTATTAATAGCATAAATGTTCTACAAAAGCGAAGGCAAAAGTGAATATATTTTCATTCAAACAATAACAAAAAAATCCATAACTAGCCAACTCTTACTACAAAAAAATGCAAAGGGAAGTTCTTCATATAAGAGAAATAATATAAGATGGACATGTAAATTTACAGCAAGAAAGGAAGAGCATGGAAACAGTAAATATGTGGGTATACATAAAAGGTAATTTTTCTTCTTTTTAAAATTTTATGCAAATAAGTTGTTTAAAGCAAATATAGCAATATTTTACAGGGGTTGTAATATATCTAGAAATGAAATGCATAATAATAGCACAAAGGATGGAAGAGATATGAATGGAATGGCATTTTTTAAAATGCATTATACATGTTAAGTATGCATCTTATAATGCATACATAAACCACTAAAAAATAAAAGAGGAACAGGTAAAAACCCAAAAGTGGAGATACTATTGAATGGTAAAAAAGAAAAAAAAGGTTGTATATCCCAAAAGAAGGAAAGAAAGGAGGAACAGAATAATTCTTGCAAATCATATATCTAACAAGATTGAGGTATATATCCAGAATATTTAAAGAATTCTTAAAACAGCAATAAGGAACAACCACTAGGGAAAACAATTTGGCAGTTCCTCATTAAGGTAAACATAGTATTACCATACAGTATTATTCAACAATTCCACTGCAAGGTACATACCCAAAAGAATTGAAAACAGGTATTCAAACAAATACTTATACATGAATATTCACAGCAGCGCTGTTCATGCAGCCAAAATATGGAAACAACCCAAATCTTCAACATTTGATGAATGGATAAACAAATTATGGCACATACAAACTGTTATATACACAAATAATGGAATATTATTTAATCATAAAAAGAAATAAGGTACTGATACATACTTCAACATGGATGAACCTCAAAAACATTATGCTAAGTGAAAGAAATCAGACATAAAAGACTATTGGATGGGTCCATTGATATAAAATATTCAGAAATAGTAAATCTAAAGAAGCAGAAAGTAGATTACTGGTTGCCAGCTGGAAGCAGAGAGAGAATGGAGAGTAACTGTTTAATGAATACAGAGTTTTCTTTTGGGGTGATGAAAATATTTTGGAAGTAGATAAGGTAGTTGTTTGCATTATGAATACACTAAATACCACTGAATTGTATGTTTTAAAATTATTAATTGTATGCTATGTGCATTTCATCTTGATTTTTTTAAAAAGTAAATGAACCAAATTTTTTAAATAGGAGAGTTAATCAGACTAGATAAAAAAGCAATATCCAATTACAGGCTATATACAAAAATGTACTGTATAAAGACATAGACAGCTAGAAAAGAAAAGGATGGGAAAGTGAGATACCAAGAAAACACCAAGCATAAGAAATCTTCATGTCTATATTAATATTAGATAATGCTGACTTCAAGAAAAGGAGTATTATTTGAAATAAAGAAGGACATTTTATAATGACAAAAGGGTCAATTCAACAAGTAGGCATAACAAACCTACTTGTATAGGTACCTACTAACAGAACTTCAAAACAGGAAGATTATAGTCATCTGCTGAATAATAATGTTAGGGTCAAATGATGGACCACATATATGACAGTGGTCCTATAAGATTGTAATGGAACTGAAAACTTCCTATCACCTAGTGATGTCATAGCCATTGTTATGACATGGCACAATGCTTTACTCACTTGTTTGTTGTGATGCTGGTGTAAACAAACCTACTGCATTGCCAGTCATATAAAAGTCCAGCACATACAATTATGTAATTATATAATACTTGAAAATGATAATGTTGCCGGTATATGTATTTACTATACTTTTATTGTTATTTTAGAGTGCACTCCTAGTAAAAAAAAAAGTTAACTGTAAAACAGCCTCAGACGGGTCCCTCAGGAGGTATTCCAGAAGAAGACATTGTTGTCATAGGAGATATCAGCTTCATGCATGTTATTGCCCTTGAAGACCTTCCAGTGGGACAAGATGTAGAGGTGGAGGACAGTGGTATTGATTATTCTGACCCTGTGTAGGCCTAGGCTAATGCGTGTGCTTGTGTCTTAGCTTTTAATATAGAAGTTTAAAAAGTAAATAAAAAATCTTAAAAATTAAAAAGCTTATAAAGATATAGGGAAAGAAAACATTTTGTACAGCTGTACAATGTTTAAGCTGTTCTAAGTTCAGTGTTATTACAGAAAAGTCAGTAAGTTAAAGTTTAATAAAATGAAAAAGTTTATAAAGTAAAAACATTAGGATAAGCTAAGGTTAATTTATTATTAAAGAAAAAAATACTTTTATTAATTTAGTGTAGCCTAAGTGTAGTGTTTATAAAGCCTACAGCAATGTCGTAGGCCCTCACATTCACTCACCACTCACTGACTGACCCACCCAGAGCAACTTCTAGTCCTGCAAGCTCCAGTCATGGTAACTGTCCTATGCAGGTGCACCATTTTTTTATCTTGCATACTGTATTTTTACTGTACCTTTTCCATGTTTAGCTATGTTTAGATGAAAAATACTTACCATTGTGTTACTGTTGCCTACAGTATTCAGTATAATAACATGAAGTACAGGCTAGTAGCCTAGGAGCAATAGACTGTACCATATAGCCTAGGTGTGTCGTACACCATGCCGTCTAGGTTTGTGTAAGTGCACCCTGTGATGTTCACACAACAAAATCCCCTAGCAATTCATTTCTCAGAACACATCCCCATCATTAAGCAACACATAACTGTATTAGAGTTTGAACATGAAGCAGGAAAAGTTTAATATCACACTACCTGCAGATTCTTTTTAATAGTATGTTTTTATAAATATTTTGTAGGGTTTGTATTGAGTCACACACATCATGGGGATTTGGCAGTTCTCTCTAAATTTGTAAAATAATGCACTAAATTGGAGACTGAATTTTTAATTGAATTATTTGATGTAATAAGATAGTTCTGCAATTTTGATAGTTTGTTATGGTACTTAAATAATTTAAGTTTATACTGATAACGGAAATGCTTTGTAATGCTTACTCTCTAGAAAACAAGTAAAACAACTTATATCTTCAAAGAAACATCATGGAACAAAGAAGAATTCCACAGTGGACCAAAGTAACAATCTCAGATATGCACAGACTTTTGTGGTTAGAAAGAAAGAAAATCAGTGCTATACATGAACAGCATTCCTTCGTGAAGCAGGCAGTGAGAATGCAGATGTGGTATGTAGAGCAATCTGCGTTATTCTCCAAGTACTGCAGTGAGGACTTGTCCCTCTATCCATGATGTCCTTCCTTTACTTTTTTGCCTACAAACTCACTCTTTAAGATCCTGCTCAAATTATAATTTCTCAAGTGTGGTTACTTATCCCAGATGTTTCAAACCTGAATCAGCCGCTTTCAGCTGAACTGCCCTTTTCTAGTCAAACATCACTTATTATATCTTTACATAGCTATGGCCAAATACGTAAAGGAAAACTTGATAAAACTGAAAAGAGAAATAAACACATTCACAAAGATAGTTGGAAACTCAAACTTCCCTCTCTCAACAATTGATAGAACAACTAGACAGAAAATCATCAAGAACACAGAAGAACTCAACACCACCAACAACCAACAGGATCACATTGACCTGTGTGGAACACTCCCCTCAACAGGTATGAGTCACCTATCAGATATGTGGTTTGCAAATATACTGTTCCACTCTGAAGCTTGTCTTTTCATCCTTTTAATGGGATCTTTTATAGAATAAATTTTTTTTTATTTTGATGAAGTCCAATTTTTTTTCTTTTATGGATCATGCTTTTTGTATTTAACTGCACAGTAATACATGTATAAGAACTCAGATCTCTATGGTTTTTATTTCCTTTTCTTGAGTTATTGCCCTGGTTAGAACTAGCACTGTGTTTAATAAAAATGCTGAAGGCAGACGTTTTTGCCTTGCTCTTATCTCAGGGGAAGAGCATTCCACCTTTCACAGTTAAGCATAGTGTTAGCTGCAAGTTTTTGTAGATGCTCTTTATCGAGCTGATATTTCTATTTTTCTGAGAGTGTTTATCATGAATAAATGTTGAATGTTATTACATGCTATTTCTGCTTCAGTTAAAGTGATCATGCAATTTTGCTTTATAGCCTGTCAATATGGTGAGTTACATTGATTGATTTTTCAAATGTTTAACCAGGCTTGTATGCCTGGAGAAACCCTCTTTGGTCATGGTATATAATTCTTTTTTGTATATTGCTGAATTCTATTTGCTAATACTTTGTTAAGGATTTTTGTATCTATCTTCATGAGGAACATTGCACTATAGTTTCCCTCTTTTTTTGCTGTCTTTTATCTTGTTTATCAGGATAATAATGGCTTCCTGGGATGAGTTAGGAAGTATTCCCACCTGTTCTGTTTTTCAGTAGAGATTGTGTAGAATTGAAAATTTTCTAAATATTTGGTAGAATTCTCCAGTGAAATAATCTCTGAGGCTAGAGATTCCTATCTTGGAGTTTTTCAATTATAAATTCAATTTCCTTGCTATTCAAATTATCTATTTCACATTGGGTAAGTTGTAGTGTTTTTTGAGAAAGTAATTCATTTCATCTAAGTTGGCAAATTATGTGTAGAATTGTTTGTAGTGTACCCTTATTTTCTTTTCAATGTGTACAGGATCTATAATGATATCCCCTGTCTCATTTCTAATACTAGTAATTTATCTTCTCCTTTCTTTCCTTTGTCAGTTTTCCTGGAGGTTAAAAACTCAACAATAAAAAAAACAAACAGTCCAATTAGAAAATGGACAGATGATATGAAGAGACATTTCACCAAAGAGGATATATAGATGGCAAATAAGCACATGAAAAGATGTTTTGTATTAGGAAAATGCAAATTAAGACCACAATGAGAGATCACTGCACACCTATTAGAATAGCTAAACTAAAAATTAGTGACAATACCAAATGCTTGCAGGGATGCAAAATAAATAAATAAGTAAACCAGATATTTTGTACATTGCTGATGGGGATAAAATAATACAAGTCACTCTGGAAAATAGTTTTTCAGGTTCGTTAAAAACTATCTATACATTGCCACATAACCCAGCAATTACACTTCTGGACATTTATTCTAGAGAAATGAAAATTAGGTCCACACAAAATCTTGTACACAGTTGTCTTAGAAGCTTTATTTATAAAAGCCCCAAACTGGAAACAATCAAAATGTCCCTCAATGAGTGAATAGTTAGACAAGCTGAAGTAGATGCATACCATGGAATACTAATAAATAGTAATAAAAAGAAACAAACAGCAATAAAAAGAAATGAACAATTGATAAATGCAACAACTTGGATAGATCTCAAGGGCATTATATTAAATGAAAAAACCAACCTTAAAAGGTCGCATGTTGTATGATTCCAGTTATATAACATTCTAAAAAATATTGAGGAAAAAAAACAGAATAGTGTTTGCCAGAGATGGTGGTAAGTGCAGCAGGGGAGAGAGAGTGTGACTACTATAAAGGGATAGCCCAAGAGAAGACTTAGTTCTATATCTTTATGGTGGTGATGGTGACGTGAGTCCATACACCTGATAAAATAATGTAGAACTAGATGCGCTTTGTGCCAAGGTCAAAGTTTTGGTTTTTCTCTTGAACTACTACTATGTAAGATGAAACCATTCGGGGAAATTAGGTGAAGGGTACATGGACTTCTCTGCACTATCTTTGCAACTTCCTGTTAATACATAATTATCTAAAAATAACAGTTAAAAATGTACTTATTAGTATTTGGTTGTAATTAGCACGGACATCTGGAGGTCTCATTCCAGAAGATGAGAGATTCTATCTGTGTAGTGAGCCCTCCTCTAGTCATTTGGTTAATTCGCCATTTTGGAGCACACAGTGAACCCCTCTCCATTTGGCTGTTGTGGATGTCTATAGGGTGGGGTGAGGCAGTCCTTCCTCATCTTGTTATAATACCTGCTTCTTCCTGGACCACCTGGATTACTCACAATTCTCTGTGTTTTTCTCTTCCTTCCCACAGAGATAGAAACAAGTACATTTTTGTGCTTATAAACAGATACATAATTAAAATAAGAAGCAAAATATTCATATATTCAAGATATCTATAAAATAAATGTGCAGTTTGAATTTTAATACATTTGTATCTACAGAAGATATAAACAATATACAAAATATAGAAAAGGTGGAATTTACTCATTTAAACTAAATTGTTGATGATTTTTTTTTCTAATTTCTTTCTTTTACATTCCAGGTAGTAAAAACTATGCTATACTGAATGACATAAGTTACATGAGCATCATTATCCAAAATCATAGTGGCTACATTGAAAAGTAAGACTCTGCAATCAAATATGCTACTCACTGGGTAAATTTTCTCTGTAGCTTTTTTCAGATTGTTTATATCTTTTAGAGAAGTGAATTTATTAAAATTTCAAATGCAAAGGGCTTTACAGGAATCCCATTTATTAACACTTCTTTATTTATTAAAACTAATACATAATTAAATATATACTATTATATCTACCCTTCTTTGCGTTACAACTACATTTTGTGTATTTTATATTCACTTTTCTCTTTTGAATATAACTTCGAATGCAGCGCCTTTCACGGTCCTCACTCGTTTCAATTAACTGTTATAATTACTATCCCTGTTGTGAAGATCCTTGCAGCTTAGCCTACAGAAGCCCCACTAAGTCTGCTCCTCTGTCCGTTAGCACTGCCCTTGACGTTTTTGAAGCTATTATTGATTCAAGACAACAAAAGTCTATTCCAGACCAATTCTGCTATTTATCCTGTACAGAGTGTAATCAATTTTCCTCCCAGGGACCCTGGTTCTTTGCAGTGGTCTGCATCATCAGGGTCTCACTATGGGCAGTACAGGACACACAAGAGTTGGTGGTGAGTGAATGCACCTCTGCCGTTGGGACCATCAGTGTTGACAGATTAGAAAATAGGCATCTTTTTAGGGTCACGAGTTGATACTAATCTTTCCCATGTAACACATTAAGTTGCTCTTTTCGTTAAGCATGAGATTTCGTAAACCACTGAGGCTCCCTGTGCTGGGAGTTTCATCCTCACAACCAACTAAGAGGTAAATGTCTGCACCCCCTTTCTACAGATCAGAGTGTCAAGGGTTGGAAAGTCCTAAATTGGCTTCCATTATGCAGTAAATCATAATATGGCCTCCAACCCATATCACTAGAATTTATTTTGGACGGACATAAGCCTATTGAAATCATTGTGAATGTGTTCATATAAATCATGTTTTGACAACATTTTTTTTTTGGACAGACACTTGTGGGATTATCTTTAGCATTCCAAAAAGCAACCCAGGTATTCAGTTTGTGCACCTCTGTTTTCACTCATTTTTTAAAATAGTATCTACCTCTTTTTTGTTTTCTAGAGACAGGTCTCACTATGTTGCCCAGGCTGGACTTGACTCCCAAATAGCTAGGATTACAGGCGTGAACCACCATGCCTTTCCACTTATTTTAAGCCCTTTTATGTATATAAATGATAGTGTAGTCTTTCTATAACTACAGAAAGTCTGTTCCATTATATTTTTGAGGGTTATTACTATATATTCCCTTGTTTTACTTCTTCCAAAACCCCTTGGTTTACTTTTTGTTCTCCATCTACTATACCTGCCTTCTTTTCTCTTATTTTCCTATCCCGCCCCGCTCCCAGATTCTGGGAGGTCATTCTTGGCGAGTCCCTCACCTCCGAGTCAGTCCATGTTCCGCAGTGCTATTCTGCACCTGCCTGATTTAGACATGAGTTCTGTTCTGCTTTGTGTCGTTGTTTCTAAGGCACTTCCGGCTTCATCCCTCGTCTTGCTGCTTCGTCCCAGAATATTCTCTCCTTCCATCAGAACGTCCATGGTTCCCCGGCGGCCGTGGTCTCTCGTCGCCCTTCCGAGGACAGGAGGACAGCCACCTGGGGACGTGCTGGCAGGCCGCCCGCCTCGGGCTGGTCCCGGGCAGCGAGCGCCGCCCTCTGTTCGCTCCGAGACTCCCTCGGGCAGGCGCTGCTGCTCCGCCGCCCTCCTGCGGGCTGCTCTGCGCCTTCCGGGATTTGCAGCACGGCCTTGTTCCGAGATCCTGGCAGGAAAGATTGTCTTGCTTGAAGAAAAAGCAGAGCAAACAGTAAGGCGCCTCGCAAAGTAGCTCCTTAGGGGCACAAGGAGGTACTGCCTTCTTCCAGTGGGCACAGACCCCAAGACCCAAGTTCGGAGGACCAACGCAGGGACACTCTGACTCTGAGCCCCGTCCTGCCTCTGCCTGGGCAGCTCGCGCTGGTGAGTAAAGCTGGGCGTGACCTCCGGACTGGGCTCCTGCATCAAGACGCCTGTGATTAGTCTGAGTTTTCTACATTGGGGTTTTTCACTGTTACTGAATCTTCATAGGCTGTGAGTTAGATGCTGTTTTGAACAAAAAGTCTCAACCTACATAAATCTGATGGGTTTTTAATTTCATCCTTTAGGGTTGAGGGAAATGAGAGGACAGGAAATCTGTCAGAACAGGCCATCATTAGCATAAGGCTTATTTCAGCTACAGTTTGCATTTTTCCAAAGACTGTTTATTGAATCCATTTCACAGTTGAGGAAATCGAGCTAAAGTATAGCTGGTTTGAGGTTACATAGGAAGCATGCAAATGAAGAGCACAGGCCTCCGGTGAACATTTGGTTCAAAACTGTCAGTCAACTTCATTCCCAACCAAGGCAGCTTGAGATGACCTTGGCGTGAAAAAATGACCTAAGCAGTTGTTGTTAACATATTGCATCTGTGCAATGTTACAAATGGTTGAAGATTTTTTGGCTTTTTTGCTGTTTTTTACATTTATTTTATAGATAAACTCTGGTCGTGGGCATTCAATTGGGTAAGCTTTATGAGAACAGGACAGGAGTGCATGGGAAATACAAGTTCTGTAAGAGACTGAGACATTTCCTAATGATGTTTTCATAATTTTTGTGAAAATAAAATAGGCTGCATATTCATTATGACCTTCTCTGTCAGTGGAACTTGGTAATACTACAACCCGAGTCTAATAAATTAAAATGTGAGGTGCCTATTATATTTACAGAAAAATGTTTTACTTTATGTACATCATACATATGCGAACATCAGTTGAATTAACAGATGGAATAATGAAGTGTACTAGAGTCATTTAACTTCCTATATAAGTGAGGAAATTCTTTAGAAAATTAATTGTGACATAATTTCCTCTGTATTAAACAGTTTTATTTTGCTCACAAAAATATATATAGCCTATTTGCCACAGAGCTGCCCACCTTTTCCATCTAGTTTTCAAATGCTCCCTGCCATACTCTGACTTCACTGCGTTCGTTCTCATCCCCACCACTCTCTGCCTTCTAGACTGGCTTAGCTGCTTTTAGCTCCTCAATTTGGACTTTGCCATCAACATCTTCCTGCCATTCTCTTAGCCCACAGTGTGTGCCCAGGTCTCTTCTCCACCTTTCCAAGATTCAGGCAAAGTTGCCACTTGATCCCACCTCCTCCCAAAGCATCCTCCAAGACGCCAACTCTAACCTGCATTGATCTCCTGTGTCTTTGAATTCTCCCGGATCGTAACAGTTATTCAGCCAGTCATTCAAAAACTTTTATTGAGGGCTTATTATATACCAAGCATTGTTCTAGGCAATGGGAAGAGATAGCAATGAATAAAATAGGGTACCTACTTTTGTGGAGCATACTTTCCAATGGGGTGAGAGAGGTAATAAATGCAAATGTGGAAAAAAAGCAATGACGTGCTCCATCCTCTGGAGGGATTGCATGGGTGGTCATTCTAGATAGGATGGCCAGGAAAGGTCTTTCTGAGAAGGCCATAGTTAGGCTGAGATCCGAATGACAAAAAGATATTCAGTTGGTGGATCTTAGGGGAGAAAGCATTGCTAGCAGACGACCAGCTACCATACTCTTTCCAAGGCCCTATAGTGGGAATGAGTTTGGAGAGGTCATGCTTAGAGCAGAGAGAAGCTGCCTGGGCTGTTGTGACCTGGGAGAAGCACACAATGGATGAAGGACAAAGAGGGGGACAGGCACCCTCTGGCAGGGATAGGAAACCACATGGGGGTTTTAAGCAGGAGATAACATGATCTTGCTTATGCTTTTAAAAGATGTCCTTGACTATTCTGCAAAAGAAGGATTGTAAGGAAGTAAAAGTGAAGGCAAGGAAACCATCTAAGAGACTAGTGCATGAATCTGGGTGAGAGAAGATGGTGACGCTGATCTCGGTGTTGGAAATGAAAATGGAGGGAAGAAGGAGAGGATCCCAAATATATTTGGGGTAAATTCTATGCCAGCTATTTTATCTAATGACTTCCTCATTTTCTTGGACTGAATTCCATCTTATGTGCATTTATATTTTCAGGTTAGTGATTATTCATTGAAGAGCCAAAGTTCAGCGGTTCTACCTTTTTCCCAGCTTTTGTTCACATTATTTATTTGACCAAAGCAGGGAATCTATCTCTTTGGCTTTTCCTTCTGTGTTTTTAATGGCCATTAGCATTTTCCACGTCTCCAGCTGTACAAAGCTTTATCCTTGCAAAGACCTTTTTTGTATCTGTTCTTAATTTTGTGCCTTTATGCATTTTTACAGTGCAGCTTTTAAAATTTTAGCTCATTAAAGAAATCTCTATGTAGTCACAGTGATTTTATTAAATACTTCACCCCTTTCTCTCATTGAGACTGTTTATAATTGGAGAGTAAGGGTTTTATTTTTAAGAATCTACCTTCCTTGTAAGCCGAATCCCCCCAGGTTTCACATTCACACCTGTGGAAGAACAGAGTTAGGACTCAGCAGTCATCACGAAGCTAGTAGACAAGAGATCTGTAACAGTCAGAAAGTGTTGTAGTCAAATTGGGATACATCACTATGCCACAGGATCATATTCATGGTGTATTAAAATTTCTGAAGCAATAATGCCACTCGAAGCAAAGACAAAATGTTCATGTCTAGACATAAGTTAATCACCATTATAAAAATTAGCTACAACTGAGCCAAATTCTATCCTTCTGAAAAATATTAACATTAGCAAAGAGAACATTAAGGCACACAACTATTTTTTAAAACTTAAAATATTAAACTGGTATTTTTCATCTCTCTCCAAACACATGCACACATACTCTCTCTCTCTTTCTGTTTTTTTTTTTTTTAAATGCTCCAAGAATTAAAGGGTTGGAAATGAGCTTGTTATGCTATCCAATCCATCTGTCTGCCATTAAGAAGGGTAAAAACAGGCCATTCTAGATCATGAAGAAAATTCCAAATTTCCTTTGTAATCTACCTCAACATTCATATCATATGTTAGGAATATTGATACCAAACTACATGGTCTGGAGTACAACAAATCAATATTGGTCCAATTCATAGGCTAGAATAATAAAAGTACACTCTTTCCTTGAGTTAGTGCAAATACTAGATAATGATTTATAGGTTATTTCTGTATTTCATTTAATACAAGTACGAGAAGAGAGTTTTTACTTTATGTAATAGCTTTATTTAGGTATAATTGATATACAAAAATTGTGCATATTTAATACCTACAACTTGATGAGCTTGGACATATGCATATATCCATGAAATTATCACCAAAATGAAAGCAATAAATGTATCCATCATCCCCAAAAGCTTCTTCATGCCCCTTTGAAAAAGAGAGTTTTAAGGCTTGATTTTAACTTAAAAACTACATAACAGGCCGGGCGCGGTGGCTCAAGCCTGTAATCCTAGCTCTCTGGGAGGCCGAGGTGGGCGGATCCTTTGAGCTCAGGAGTTCAAGACCAGCCTGAGCAAGAGCGAGACCCCATCTCTACTATAAATAGAAAGAAATTAATTGGCCAACTAATATATATAGAAAAAAAAAATTAGCCGGGCATGGTGGCACATGCCTGTAGTCCCAGCTACTTGGGAGGCTGAGGCAGCAGGATTGCTTGAGCCCAGGAGTTTGAGGTTGCTGTGAGCTAGGCTGATGCCACGGCACTCACTCTAGCCTGGGCAATAAAGTGAGACTCTGTCTCAAAAAAAA